>VYZP01011556.1:36917-56163 GCA_013400635.1 Hypocryptadius cinnamomeus | reverse complement strand
GGAAAGCACAACAGAAATTAGGGAATAATGGGATCAGGTGGGAAAGCATAGTAGAAATTAGGCAGTAATGTGACCAGGTGAGAAAGCATAGTAGAAATTAAGGAATAATGGAATCAGGTGGGAAAGCACAACAGAAATGAGGGAATAATGGAATCAGGTGGGAAAGCACAGCAGAAATTAAGGATTAGTCTAATCAGGTGGGAAGAAAGCTCAGCAGAAATTAAGGAATATTGTAACCAGGTGGGAAAGCACAGCAGAAATTAAGGAACAAAGATAATCAAGCTTTACTTGTTATATTTTTAAGAGCTGGAATTGCAATGGGCCCCTTGGATGCATTGAAGGTTTTGGTGTTTATCTCAAGTGTGGGACCTCTGAACCCTGCAGATGCACACCCGGGGTCAGCCCCTTCTGCCCCACTTCCCTGCTCCCAACTTTGCCAGTGAGCTCCTGAAATGCCAGCACCCAGAAATGAGCTGGAATGACATTGCAGAGGTGATCTGGTCCTGTCCTGCAGGATTTGTACAACTGGAGGTGAGGCAGAGCTCCCACAGGGCAATCCATGGACCCATAACCCCATTCCCATATCCCACACTACAGCCTGGGCCATTCCCTTCCTGGGAAAGGGAGGGGACAGTTTATTGCACACCCTGGATTTTCTGCTTTGCTGTATCACATCATCTGAACAGAACAAGCAGATTCTCAAGTTTCTTGCTAAAGCTCTGCTTCCTTCTGGGCTGGCCCTTTCCCTCCAGGTGGGATTAGCTTGTCCCTCTATAAAAACCCCAACAACCAACCCCAAAGTTTGCAAAAAACCTCCAAAACACCCCCTTTTCCCTCTATTTTCCCCAAAGAGAAAAGCAGTTTTCAAGAGAATGAAAACCACCAGAGGAGCTGCTTCTATAAGAGAGAGTGCTCAATAAAGAGTTAAATGCTTGAGCACTTCCATCAAAACCATAAAATCCTGTGCAGGTTAAAGACACATTTTGTGACCAACTGTGGGGTTAAGAACCCTTTACTATGGGGAGAATGGAGACGAGCTGACAATACAAGTCCTGAGTAGTTTCAGTGCAGGAATCAACATCCACTCTCTGCTTTCTTATACAACAACAAATAAATTTAAAAGAACAAGTTCCAGAGAAAGATTCAGAGCAGAGTAACCTCACTGCACAAATTAATAACTAGACAAAGAATAAACAGTATTTGAAATTCAAATTAGAGACACACTGCAACACTGTCCCCAAAAAGGAGGAAATCCTTTTGTCAATGTGACAGCGACAGGCGCTTGAAGTTGTGACTTCAACATTTGCAGCACAGAAAACCAAGTTTGAGAGCAAAGATTTCCCTCCCCTGGTGCCTTTCATTCCATGCCAGAGCCCTCTTGGAATATTCCAGGCACCAGGGAAAACAGTGCCCTCAATTTGCAAAATACAAACTGTACTAAATAAATATTTGTAAATCCAGTTTGTTGTTGTTAGAAGAGGAAGTGGGAACAAGATGCTCAAATTTATCCCCCAAAGGCAACCCTGATTTAATGAACTGCTCAAGTTCAGAACCTCCTGCCTTGTCTGAAGCAGAGAAATTTGTGGGAAATAATCCCAAATCCCCCTTTGCTCTGGTGGCTTGGATTTCCCTTCCTTCCCACACCCTCCTCCCAATAAACTGCTGGGATTTGGAAGCACTTGGTGCCTGAATTCTTCCCCAACCACCAGGAAAACCAAACACCTCCAAGATTTGCTGAACCCAGTTCCAGCATCTCTGCCAAGAGCTGGAAGTGAAAGTGGCAGGGAAACCTGCTTTCCTAATCCCCCACTAGACCACAACACTTCCCATACACCAAAATCCCCATTTCCTAGAAATCCCTGGCTTTCCTCACCACATTCCCAGCAGCTGCCATGGCCTTTCCATGTGGGAAGCAGAATTCCTGCTGTTAACACAACTGGAAAGAAAAGTTCTCCTTTTTTTTTCCCCCCTCTGATTTTTTTCTAAGCACCTTGGTTAAAATCTAACTCCAGTCTCTGCAGCTCCAGGGACTGCTTTTACACAGAAACATTCCCTGACAATATTTCCAACTTGCTCTGCTCCAAGGAAAACTGTTCAATGTTCCAGAAATGTTCCCCATTATTCCTGTGAGGTTTTGGGGCTGATCTCTGTGGTGCCAAGGCCACAGTGCCAGCAGGGATGGCAGGGGGATAAACTGGGCACCCAGATTTGCCAGCTGTCCAAAAATCCAGGGCCCAATTCCCTTTTCTTGCCCCTCCCCTTGGACTGAGTCACAGTGGGGAAATATTCCTTAAGGAAGGGTGACTTCCAGGAATGGGGTTCCTTAAGTGTCCTCAAAAATGGGTCTGGAGATCAGAGAGCAGCTCAGCAATCGTGGAACCCCAATCCATGAACAGCAGGACCCTGCACCCCTGACTGGGATAAGGAGGCCAAACATGGACAGAGATCCAAGGAACTCTGGGAACTCTTTACGGAGCCATAGTCAGGAAAAATATTCAAATATTTAAATTTTTAATACATTGAAATAATTCGATTTTTTTTCTAAACTACATTTGCAAGGTATTTCAGGTGTTAATTAGAGAACTTTAATGATGACAGGAATTAAGCATTTTTACTACACCTCAAATCTCGATGTTTTCAATATTCCATTGAAAACCTGAGCAGAAATGACCCAATTTTTGAATTAAGGGGTCCCAGTGACTTGAAGTTAAAATATAAATAAATATAAACATAAGTATAAATAAATATAAATATAAATATCTCCTGGGAAAAGTGGGAAAAATGAAGAGACTGAGTGGTGAAGTAATTATTTTTCTCCAGATGATCCATTTTTGGGAGTTCCTGCACCACACAAAATCCCAGATCAGCACATGGAGACCCCAGAGCTCCACTGAATTTGTCAGGTGGGAGATGGGAAGGGAGAGCAAGGACAGGGCACAGGTGGGTGGGATGTGCCCTTTGCTTCCAGGGAACCCTGTGCTGGGCTGATGGATCCCCTGGCCCTGTGTTCCAGGATCCATCCCAGACTGCACATCCTGACCCCACCACTCAGGAACTCCAGGGAATTTTAGGAGATCCACAAACCACAGGCTAAAACTGAATTTTTAAACCACACATGCTGACAGATGGCTTGTCCAAAATACTGAGAAATCACAATTCAGAGCAAACAACATCTCCCACATCCCCAGAAAGCCCCAGAGCCAGGAACAAACATCCTCTTACCTCAATCATTATATGAAAGGCGTGCTTGCAGAGAGGGAAAAAACACAGGCAAGAGAAATTACTATTTACACCAGAATGGGATGCAAAAACAGCTTAGAGGAGACAAAGTCAATTATTTGTGAGTTAATGACAGGAATATTCACGGGGACAGCAAAACTTTCCCACAGCAGAAACACATTATTTAAAACAACAAAGAAATCCAGTGTTGTTAGTAAAGGAAAATGAGGAAAACAGGATTATTCTATAGAAAACGAACGGAATTATTTTCTAATTACATCGAGAAGCGTCCATTGCAGGTGTACAGAGCTGTGTTACTGCAACCGGCACAGAGACACGTGGAACTTCCAAAGGTGACATTCCAGGGCCTGGGATGAGAAGCCATTCCCTGCAGCGCTCCCGCTGCCCGCCAGGGGGCAGCGCCGCACCAGGGAAATCCCGACCCTGGGAACGGAACCGCCAAGGGCCCGGCTGGAACCGAACCTGATCGATGAACGGCACCGAACGTGATCAGTTACAGCACCGAGCCCGATCAATGAACGGCACCGAACCTGATCAATGCACGGCACCGAGTCTGATCAATGCACAGCACCGAACCTGATCAATGCACAGCACCGAACCTGATCAATGAACGGCACTGAATGTGATCCGTGCATGGCACCGAGCCCGATCAATGAACGGCACCGAACGTGATCAATGAACGGCACCGAGCCTGATCAATGCACGGCACCGAGCCTGATCAATGCACAACACCTCGGACCTGGGCTCCAGCACCAAACCTGATCAATACATCCACAAGGAGAGGGGAACTCCAACACTCTGCACCCAGCAGACAGTGAGAGGGATAAATCCCAATATTGAAGATTCCTTCAAACAATCCCAGGAGGAGTTTATAGTGTGGAACAAAACCCAGGGTGAAGCCACGTCCCAGGATTGCAGTGACCCCCTTGTTCGTGCTGCTTTCATCCCTTTTCCTGAACAACCTCAGTGGAGATGCCTCCGTTCCTCCTCCTGCACTTTGGACTGGAGACCCTGGCACAACATTCCCAGAGAAGCTACCCCTGGATCCCTGGGAGTGTCCCAGGCCAGGCTGGACAAGCCTGGGACAGTGGAAGGTGTCCCTGGGGTGGTGGAAGGTGTCCCTGCCCATGGCAGGGGTGGGATGGGATGAGTTTTGAGTTTCCATCCAACCCAAACTATTCCAGAATTCTGTGACTCTTTCACCTGAGCCATCTCCTTTGTCCTTTATAATGGGATGGATGTTGGAAGAGAGGGAATTCAAGCCCCTGTCTCCAGCTGCCATCCCCTTCTCCCCCTCTGCCTTCACACCCCTGGAGCAAGGGGCCAACAGGAGCCTTTCCCTGTGCCTGGAGAGTGCTGAGCACACACTCCCCTTTCTCCAAATAATTCATACCAGATTAATACCAAGAATTAATCCAGGAGGATTTATTCCATAAACCTGTAATGGAACCAGAGCACTGGGGTCCAGCAGAATCTCCTCCACCATCGGTCAGGGCAGCTCCAGAGCAGAACAAAACCCACCCCAAGGGGCTGAAAGTTCTTTTTTTTTCCCAGGCCTATTCATTATTAAAGTTCTCCAGCTCTGGAGAATTATGGAAATTCCTCAGCAATAAGCAGAAATATGTATGAATTCAACCTTTGTGCTCTGACCATAATGAGAAACTGCAAAAATGAAGCTCTGAGAAATGAGCCCTGTCCCAAACCTCTCACTCCTCCCTGGAGGGATCAGCTTCCCCCAAACTGATAAATTCCACACACATGGAAACTTTACAAGGATGTATTTATGCTCATTAACACCTCTGGATTATAAACCAGTGTCCTCCCCTTCAGCCCACAGAGCATCACCTCAGGCTCCCAGCAGAAATCCAAGAGGCACCAAGAGTTAAAGGGTATCAGGCTACAAAAGAAATGCAAATCTGAGATTTATGTCAGGAATTACCTCTGTTAAACAAAAACTGGGAGCAGTTCACCCCCCTCAGAACCCCCATCACCCACACAAATGTACATAAACACACTCACTGCTGTTTATGCTGCCTGAAAAGCAACTCTAATGGGTCTATTACAATATTTGGAACCAGTTAGACCAATAAAACCCTAAGTAGTGTGGGTTTTCCCCAAAACTTGGGCTACCCACAACTCTTTTCTGATCTGTAAAAGCTGCACTTGGCTTTTGGGTGTTTTCACACAAATTCTTCCCTCTGTTATAGATTTTAATTTGTAGCAGCCCATGGATTCTATTAGAAAAAAAAAAAAAGGATCCAGTTCCAAGCTCCTCACCCACTGCACATTCAGGGGTCCTGATTTGCAGTAACTTTCCAACCTCTTTTCCCATTTCCTATAAGCACCTGGCTTCCCCCTGTGTGTGTTTTTCAAGTAGCCATTAATCTTCCCAGGTTTGGATTCAATCCTTGAAAAAAAACCACCTCTCCCTTGCATTTTTCTAGTGTTGAAATGTTTCTATTAAAATATCTGTAACAACAAGAAAATAAAAAAAGGTGGCTTTTGGAAGACCAAAATGGGAAAAACCTGAACAGCTGATTTAGTTCTTCATTCTTCAGCAGGAAACTGGGATTTTCCAAGGGTGGAGAGATCATCCCAGAAATTTCAAGTGCATCAGGGTAGATTTAGGAATTCCTGTGGCCAGAAATTCAAACCCTGATGCATCTTTGACCCCGGAGAGTTCGACCATTTCAGAAGAAATCCCCAAAACAAGTCACAAAGCCATGGAGTGAATCTGCAAAGCCTTTTCTCAAGCCTCTCAACACAATTATTACTTCAAAACCAACGCAAAGCCAAAAAAGCCGCTGTGATGCAGTAAAATCCTACCAAGCTGGGCACCCAGGGAAGTCCAAGAGGTCAATGATTCCCTGCTCTGGGGGCTGGGACATGGGGGGAGCTGCCAAACCCGAGTGGGGCTGGTGGCAGCTCTGTGGGAGGGTGACAGTGGCACCCATCAGCTGCCAGGGTGGGGACAGCCCCTTGGAACGTGCACTGACAGCTCTGGACCCAGCCCAAGGCTTGTCAGGAGCAAGGGAGCACAAGAGAGCAGCTCCCTGCCATCCTCACTCCAGATTTATTGGGAATGTTTGGGGAGGAACCTGGGTCACACCTAACTCCACACCCAGTGTCCCTCAGTGAAAAGGGACCAAGTCCCAGCACCTCTTTCTGCAGAAAACTGCACACATTCCAATATTCAAAATACCAATCTGATTCTTTGGGTGAATTTTATCAGCTGATGGATTCATGTTTGCTAAAGCAAATAGAAATAAGGAGACAGAACAGCTCCTAAGTGTTTTCCATACACACAGATGTATTCAGCAAACATGGATTTGTTAATAACTCACTGGAGAGCACAGAAAGTGACAGATTTGATGGAATTTGACAGCTTTCACTGGATACTTCCCCACACAGCAGTGAGGCACAGCAAGCAGCACAAACAAGCCAAGACTAATTGTCCTTTATGTCTCTTTACAGGTTCAAGCATTTCTTACAGTGTATTTCTTGCTTTTTTTTCTTTTTAAATATTCCAGACTATTTCTTTCCCTTTGCTTTCTAATCTTTTACTTATCACCAAATTCTTTCACCATTTCTCATTCTTCATTTTTATCTTTTGCTTATTTTTCTTCATTTTTATCTTTTGCTTATTCCTCATTCATCCTTTCATTTTTTCCTGGAAGCTTGGTACCAGCTCAGTATTCCCATTGTTTCTGGGAATAAACCAAGGAAAAAGGGATAACTTTTATCTGGATCTCACATGGAGAATCTCTATTTTTCCTGCTGTATATCCAACCTGTCCATTCTACCACTGCTGCACAAAGAATTAAACCAAATCCATTTGCCTACAAACTCCACTCATGCCCCAATTATTAAATATACTATTAACAGATTAATTGCACAAATATTTCAGAGTTCATTCGTGGTTATAAAGTTCCCAATACCTTCCCTCCCTTCCTGCTTCCCCTGTCTCCTGATCCAACCAGCTGTAATTAAATTTCAAGTGGGAACCACTGCTCTGCTGCATAAGGGAGAGTGTTTATACATTGGATTTACATAATAATTCTGGGTAGTTTTTCAGGCACAAGTGGCTTTTCCTGACTTTCCACAGGAGCCTTAATGCCTGTTCACCACAAGATAGGAAAATGTTGTTGCCCCACAAGCACCAAGGTACATTTATCCCAAAGATACAATCTGAGCATAAACACAACAGCTGATTATCCTATTTGTTAAAAATTTAGGTGTCAATCCTGCCCCAAACACAATCCAAGGAAAAAACTGCAGCAAAAGGAGAGAGAATCAGAATTCAAGTTCTTGATACCTCACATGTATTTAACATTCACTTGCTCTTCCATGTCTTTATCCAAGATTTAATTTCTTCAGGAAGTCAATCCCACACTGGAATTACCCCCACAATTAGCAGTTATGAATTTGATCTCCCAGCAAAGACCACTGGGTTGATGTAAAGTCCCAAATCCATAAAATGGGAGCTGGATGAACTAATTATGCTGACAGATTGCAGGGAGTCTGAGGAGCTGCAATCCTCTCTGCAAGGACAGCAAACAGACTTTTTTCCTCTAAATTATGTTCTTTTCATTTGGCAACAACATATGGCCACTGCCTCTCCCCAAATTCCTCTTATCTATTACTGAGAAACTGAAACCAAAACACTTGAGCTATCAACCCCAGGCAATGCTGCTTCCTGCAGCACCCTCCTGTCAAGCAGCAGCACTGGAAATATCCCAGGAGCTGGAGCACACAGAGATCAATCCTTGGCAATCCTACCCAAAATAACAAGAGTTTTCATTTTAATCACAAATAACATCACTGTAGGACAGGTCATGTATTCTGGTCACTGCACTGGGTTAGAAGCTCAAGTTAATTCCTACTGCAAAAATCCAAATTATTTCTCTCTTCATTTCCACAACCACATTTTCTTCATCTTTTCTGCTTTGGTCTCTAGAATTTCCTGCTTTAACTCTTTCCACAAAAGTCTCCTAATCTCAGTTGGATCTCCAGACGTAACTGAAGGAAGAGGAATTCCAGTGTTAGCACTAATTACAGCTCCAGGATCAGCTGGAGCCTCCCAACAGCAGGCATTGCACACACAAGGGCCCCAGAAGGTTTGTCTGGGTGCACAATGGCCAGGTGACATTCAGGTGTGGAGCCCACAGCCTCCTTTTGGCATAAAACATAAACACCCCTAAAACTGAAATGTTTCAAGACAAAACAGAAAATACATAAACAAGAGGAAAAAGATGACAAGAATCACAAGGCATGAGCTGAGCTATGGAGATTTTCTTAACATTCCCTACACCTGTATCCCAGTTTCAGGCTTCCTTAAAAACAGCTCATCCACTCTTAGCTGCTATTTTCTGAACCCCTCAAATGGCCAAGATGAATTGGCAACTCTTTTTTTGTTTCCAGCTAAGCATTACAGCTCAGCCCTCAGCATGCCTTCACTGTGTCTTTGCCCTGTGTGTTCAGTTTTTCTCCTCCCAAACAAAGAGATGCACAAAAACATGAAGTAGTTGCTCATCTATTCATCAAAGAATAATTAATAAGGCTGTTTAAGTAAAGCTTAATTCTCTGCTTTAGGGGAGAGCAAGCGTTAGGACCTCGAAATCAGGAGGGGAACAGAGACCAGCCATGAGACAGATCCCCTTCAGGAATGGTTTGGCCCTTAAAAAACCCCAAATCCTGCAGCAGGGGCTCACCTGGGTGGGAACAAGCACGGGAGGATAGGCCAGCTTGTGATGTCTGTACATCCAGAAGGAGAAGAGCACAATCACTGCAATTCCCATGATAGGCACCAAGGAGTAGAGCAAGGTGTTGAACAGAGGTGGCTTCGGTGTAACAGGATTGGAAGTTGCTGAAGGGAAAAGAAAAAAGACACAGCTTTTAAGGAACAAAACCAGGCAGTGTTTGAAATGTGCAGCAGCCTGATTTTCTAACAGCTGCTGCCATCATCACAGCAGGCTCCCAGTACCTGATTAGCCAGCACAAACTAACACCTGGTTAAAAAGCAGCACTTTGCAAAGCAGGGGAATAGCTCAGATCCCAGAGCCACACTCAGCATGGTGGAATTCTGGGCCTCCAGCCCCAGCAGCCTACAAGGGGTGTTTGTACTCCCAGGGGATTGCAAGAATTCATCACCTAATGAACTAAAACCAATCAATACAGAGATTTGGCAACAACCTGCCAGCACTTCTGTGCCTGGCTGGAAGGAGGAGTTCTCCAGGTGAAGACATTTCCACATGACCTCAGAGAAGGCTCTGCAGAAGCAGGAGCTGCTTCCAAGGCAGCCACAGCCCCCTGGGGCAAGAGAGGGCTCAGGAGAGGGAAGAATGTCAATTATTGCCTTAGCAGCATCACGGACAAAAATGACAACAATATCTCCTGGGTCAACAAAGGCTATTTTAATCTCCCAGAAAATGTTCTTTCATTTCATAAACAACTTCCTCTGGCTATCTGGTACATGAGGCATTTGCTGGTTTCAGCTCAGTTACTAACATCACTTGGTTTTCCAGCAGATTCCTGACTGGAAGAAGATAGGCAAGAAAAATCAAATCACCTTTAAGCTGTTGTTTTTTAAAATAAATATTTATTAAGTCTGGCTAATTTGATTGTCTTTCAGAACCACAGAATATGCTGAGTGGAAGAACCCACAAGGATCTTGTGATCCGGGAGGAAATTCTTTTCCCCTTTTTAGGGGATGTTACTGTGTCCATTTACAGAGAAATTCAAAAGGTCCAGATGGGATAAAGAGAAGAAAGAAAAGGAACCTTTTCTGTTCCGTTTCTTCTTTTTTGAAGAAAAGGAACATCCCCAGGCTGGCACAGGTATACAGGGATGAGAAAGCTTTTGGCCCAAAAATTTACACCCTTAGAGGAGCTTAACCATGTAATTAAGGTAAGATTTGACAGTAACTTCTGTATCTTAAACCAGGCAATTATGTCAGATTATCCCTCCTTCCCACCCTTGGAAAGAGCTGAAGTACCTTTTATTGATTTTACAGGAAAGCACCTTTCCAAGTGGAATAAATGAACTGGCACTGCACAGAGCTCTACCAGAACCCTGTGGCAGGAAAGGCAGGACTTTTGGGAAAGTGTGACCTGCTGAAAAAGCAGGATGTGGAACATTCCTGTCAGGAGGAACTTACGCTGCGTGACCTCCATCTCCGGGAAGTAGAAGAAGCGCTCGTTGCACATGTTGCCCTCACAGCAACAGAAAAACACCTCAGGGCTGTCCTTCTTCTCTATGCAATCATTCCTGCAAGAGAGAAGGGTTGAAAAAGTTCATTTATCTCGAGCTGGGTTGTCTTTGTTCAAGAGAAAATATGTGCCCATCTTTCAAATTTCCAAGGTGAACTTTGTTAAATCGACCGTGACCAAAACAACAGCTAAACTTAATGAAATAAAATAGATTTTTTATACTGCAATGAAGTGTTATTAACACAGAAACACATTTTTTGTCACTTTTAAGACAAAGTTAAAGAAAACCACCACCAGACTGAGGAACAGTTCACAAGCTAGATTTAAACAGGACTAGCAAGTGATCAAACAAGGCTGGAGATAAGTGAGAAGGAGAATTTTTTAATTTTGTTGTCTTTGTAGAAAGAAATGATAAAATTTCTACAATCTCCTCTGCCTACATTATGCTCAGGGACAGGGCTTATTTCATTCCCTGACTTAACCGCAGGAATGGCTTTTTTATTAATATTCTGCTAACAAATAAGCTGAAACTATTCCCATCAGGAAAGAAAAAGCAGCAACCAGGAGCCAACCTGACAGCAGAATTGGAAAAGGCTGAAGAAATATTGCAGGATTTTAAACACAGCTGAAGATTGCTGAAGATTGCCAAGGAGGTTTTGGGCTCCTCTTCAAAACTTGGGGTTATTCCCTAGAGCCAGCTCTGGCTGCCACCCTGTCCTGTGACTTCCAGGGGACATTTTCTCTTTGATGTCCTGAATCTGCAGCTGTTTGGAGTCACCCCCACAGCTCCCAGAGCAGCAAAAGCACCCCACGCTCCAGAGATAAGATTTGGGCTGTTCTGGACAAACACAGCACTGGCTGTGATTAGCACAAGTCACTTAATGAGGACTTACAGTTACTCAAGTAGGAGTTTCCTTCTCCTTCCCTACTGTCCTTCCTGTGTTTCATTTCTTCTTCCAATTTCTTTTCTTTGATCAAGGATAAATTTAATCTCATGATTTTAGGATTTTTTTAAGATTGTGGGACTGAGCTTTAAACTGTCATTAAAGCAGAAAACAGCCTGGGCTGGGGGACAACTTGATTTGGGAGAAAGGAATGCAAGGCTTTCTTCTAAAAATTCAACTTTAAAGAAATACAAAAGAAAACTTTTGTAAAAATTACTGAAATAATTCCTCAATACTTTTTAATGATGATCCACTGTGGATCTATTTAATTCTGTGCCTTCCCAAATAATAAATGTTTTGGGCCAATAAAACCCAGTAGAGTATTTAAAAAGCTGCAACACCATTGCTTAAGAGAGTCATGACCTTTATTCAGTCAGCATCTAACAAACCCCAAGTCCTGCTGTTACTGCTTGTGGGTTCTTTCTGGACCATCTGTTATCAACAAAATAACTGGAAATTTAGAATATTCTTAGAGCTGCCATTGAGCTTATTAATAAAGTGCCAAAATACTTCCATGATCTGGTAAATTGCAGACACAAAGTGCTGACTTTCCAACTCTAAAGACTTTGGAAAAATCAACGAGAGAATTTTGCATCCTGGTTGCAATAATTATATTTGCACTGTTTGGCAATAACAAGGCACTACAGAATCTATTATTAATGGACTAAAAAAGAATAAATGAAATACCTGGGATCATTTAAGAAGGTAAAACATGTTATTCTGCAAACAAGACAATGTACTCACACGGAATCTGGTCCCTAAATACAAGAGAGCATCTGAAAATACGATAATTACTCACAGACTCACTGGTTGTGGAGGGGATGACGTAGAAATTACGGAGAGGCAAAAGAGTTTACAGTGACAAATCAATTTCAAAAATTCCTAGGAAAACTCACCTGTCATAACAATTGATGTCATCCAGCCAGCAGCCTTGCTTCACGATTTCAATTGATCCAGAAATATTCTTCCAAGTAGCAAAGCAGTGTCTCCTTTTATCTTTATCACCATAGCAGGGCTCGATCCCACTGCGGTTGGTTTTATCCTTCTCCCAGTTAGCGTTGTAGTAGATGCACTCCTGTGTTTCTGATCTGCCCAGGATGGCACCTGGGAGGGATGGGAAGCACAGTTCAATGGAATTCTGAAGGATCAGGCATATGAATAAATGCAGGTTGTATAAAAATATCATTTACTGCACGTACCAATGTGCCCTCTCTCCCCTCTTTTTAATAAAGAGAGAAAACACGGAAAGTTCAGCAGCATTCCAAGTGTTGAAACATAAAACAAAGATCTTCTGTGAAGTCAAACAGTGACTTGCATAACTTAGCAAGATTTGCAGAAATGAAGAACAAGTCATGGCAATACTTCTCCATGAATAGCAATAGCAGAGAAAATTTAGAATGCTGAGCAGGGAAGATTTAATTAAAATATTCGCCAAACCAGGAGCTTTAGCCAGGAAAATTCACCAAAAGGCATTTGTGCTTCTTATCTTGTTACAGGAGCCAGAAGAGCAGGGAGTTCATCTCAGAAACCCCCCAAAACGCCAAGAAGTGTTTAGGGGCAAGTGTTACAGAATCCCAGAATGGTGTGGGCTGGAAAGGACCTTAAAGACCATTTAGGGACCATCTAGGAAACCTTTCTGGATTCTGGTGGAGATCCCTTCAGAGTTAATGGGATATAAAGCTTGGCTCCTGCAAAGGTGAAGGGTTGTTGGGAAGCAAGACTGTTAACAGAAGACAGGAAGGGAGCAAGAACTGCCTTTTATTTCTGTTTTTTCTCTTGTCAGACACTGCCCAGAGCATGCCATTAATCTCCATGAGAGCTCCACCATGTAACATATATTAAAACCATGGGAAAATGGAGATGGAGGAGCTGGAGAACCAGAGGATCCACTGAGGAAGGCTCAGGAGGATGCCAAAGCACTTTGCCTGCATTTATCTATACATTCAGATTTTTTAAGACATCACATTGCCCAGCACGCTGAAGACCAGACTGGAAGAGAAAAGGTTTCCCACGGCAGTTTTTGACGTATTTATTTGCATGACTCACTACCTCCTTTATCCACATTTATCCACAATAAATGTGACCCAGCAGCCATTCCTGAGGAGAATGAGGATTATTCCCATCTGAGCCTTGGGAGAGCAGCACAGGAAGCCAGAGCAGAGCCCAGCACTGCCCATCCTGAGCATCCCACCTTGCTCTGCCCAAAGTTCTGCCTGTGCTCCCAAAATAGGCAGGAGCTGGAGGATCAATGGGAGAGGGGCAGGAGCCAGCTGGGAACGCTGCGAGGGGCAGCCTGGGAACCATTAAATTCCTTGTGCTGCCTCGGCCTGACCTTTACAGCTCTCAGCTATGGCAAGAAACAGATGAGGCAACAGATTGAACAATTTGGTTCTGTCAGTGCAATAAAGCAGAAGTCCTGGATTTCTCTCACACGTGCCATTGCTTTTCTCCGGCTGCCAAGCCCAGCTTTGAAGGACCACAGACAAGCTGAAATTTATAAAATTCAGCAACTGCAGTAAAACTAACTTTGTATAAATATTCTCCTTGTTCCTGTCTTCTTTCTAGTCAGCTTTTCTTATCCATCTATTTTTTAATCCATTAATGCTCCAATCAGTGACTGGCAGCAGCCACTGTTGGTTTAATGACCTTGGATCTGGCTGGGGCTTCTCACCTGAGCAGGCACCTGCAATGGGTCTGGCCAGACTAACCCAGGCTTGGGCAGAGCAGGACAATCCTGGATTAATCCTTCAAAGCAGAAAAGCAGGAACGTGGTGGAAGCAAAGCAAGAGGAGAAAGGGAACCATACAAAGAAGGCAACCTTGAGCCCATCTGCTTCCAAGCAGCTCTTCCACCCCCTCCAGAGGGATGGAGCCCCCAGGGGACACGGGCAGCTGGCATTTACAATAAAGTGAATTTACTAGGCAGAGCAGGTCTCTAATGGAACTGCTGTACCCATTCTGAGTGCACAGGGAATTGCCAGGTCCTCAGAAACCAATTCCTGAATCTCAAAATGCAAAATGGTGCTGCTGAAAGGAGCCACGAGCCAAACTCCAGCAGTGTCCTGTGGATGGAACATGAGGTCTGAAAGTCTTGTGGGAAAACACGTTGGGAAAGGAAAGGGCATTAAGTACAGAGCAGAGTTTAGTTTGGGCACATTAAACCAGATGCCACAGGATATCTGTGTACTCCCATCCCAGTGCTGCTCTATCCCTCACACTCCTGTCCATCCTCCACAGCTGCACTGGGGGAACAAAACCAACATCTGAACTTCTGAACCACTCTTAATGCAGGAAACAGCAGAACTGGGAGCAATTCCATCAGACAGTTCAAGTGCAGCCTGGAAAACCTCACCTCAGGAGGAGCTGGAAGCACTGCCTGCCATTTCTCAAACAGAGAGACTGAATGACTGAAAAAAATCTACCAGTTTTTAATTCAAAAGGGGCAAACAGTGCACAGCTCCTAATGAATAACAAGGCCTTAATTCAGGAAAGATCACTGGGAAAAGCTGCTGGATGGAACAGAAATTGTCTCTTACAGGTATCACTGAAAAAAAAGGACAGAAACTCCTGGGAGTTCATCATCCAACTTTATCCAGTAAACCTAACACTGAGCAACACAAGCCCATGGGTCTGTTCTGCAGGAATGGTTTCCTGATACTTTATCTGAGATGTGATAATGATCGTGTCCCTCCCCTTCCAGGGAAGACTTCAACACTTCCCACGTCCTACCCTCATTCCAAACCCTGCTTTTGCTGCGTGATTAGTTGGTGACACCACGGAAAGACACAAAGGGCAAAGGGAACTGAATCTGTGATCTCTCACTGCTTTATGAAATGTAACAACATTTTCTAGCTGAAGTCATGAAAATTGATGAAAAGCCTGCAAAGATTAGTTTAATGGTGCCAAGGACAGTTTTTTTTTTTCTATTCCCTAGAAAACTTACAATATATAAAAGAACTGAAGGGTGAGGTTCAGTCTGGCAGATACCTCTGCCTGTATCAGAAAGGTTACTTAAATTGTGTTATATTTGAGGTGAATTTGAACTCTTTAAGTACTGAAATATAAGGAATGGAGCAGTTTATTAGAATAAACCAGCAGAGCAGAGAAGAACCACAGGGACTGAGTAACTTATAGATAGAATGGCCCATTCACCAAAATACCAGAATTGTAACACGCTGTTCCAGAGCAGCAGAAAAGAACAGAAAATGCAGCATAAATAGAATTAACACCTTAGACAAAAAACCTTCAGTTGCTGCACAGGTACCTTTTTCAAGTACTTGCCCATGTGTGTTATTCTATTTGTTTCCACAGTGATCTCAAACACTTCCTAGCCCTACAAATATATCTATGAGCAGACTACAAATATAGACTAAAAAAGCCCAGCTTTGATGTTCCTGTGAGCAGGAAGCAGGGTTTTATCATTCTCTATTTTTTCTGATAACACCCAGGGGAATGTTTCTCAAAGGAAGAAGAAAGAAGTTATTTCCAACCTAATAAAGCAAACTGAGTTCCAAGAGAAAGGATTCTGTCCTCCTTTTACAAGCCACGATGTCCCCAAACTTATTTTGTTGATTTTTAGACTAATATTAGTCCTATTATCACTGTTCTCAATGCTCCCAGGTCAAACAAGGACTGTACTTCAGATGAGCTGAGCCAAAGTACATTCATTAAATCCAAACACAGCAGCAATTAACTCAGGCAAGGCAAGAACTGCAAAAAAGATAAACAAGGCAGTGAAGTAACAAATCACCTGCACTGCTGCCACCCTGCCCGGTGAATATTCAAAATTTAAAGATTTTTAAACCTGATGGTCCAGAAAGCTGCTTTCTTTTTCTAAAATAGTCTTTAAAAATAAATGAGTTTGCAACTTGAACAGGGGTACACTTGGTAAGCTTTAGTGTAGTTTTGTATAGCAAGAGCTGCATTTTTCTCCACGATTAGAGTGGGGGGAGCAACAGGAAATCTGTATTTGCTAAGATATCTCATCATATACTTGGAAAATATTTCAATTTTTTTGCAGTTCACACCTTTTCAAAATGGAAAATTTGTAGGGATGAGCCTGCCATGGAAGTATGAAATTTTGTAGCTGAGATAACACTTCTGAAAAAGAAGGAGAGAAGAATCCAGTGCTGGAAAACTGAAGGATAATCAAGCCAAAGGCTTTACAGTAGAGTGGAAACTATGGAGGATGATGTCACCTAAAAACAGGGAATAGAGCTGAGAGTGAAGAGGGGGAAGGTGAGAGGAATAATATCTGTATTGTTAAAAAACCCCTTGCACCTCCTGGTTTGCTTGGTGGACAGTAACAAAAAAAAAAAATAAAACAAAACAACCTTTTTTTACTCTGAGTCTTCTGGACTTACAGTATGGAAAAAAAATCAGCTGCTCTAACCACTTGATGATGTTATTTTACATATATAGATATATCTTGGGTTTATTTGCATGGTGCTCTTGCTGAAGGAAAAAAAAAAAAAAGCTGGGATTATTTTTCCAAAGTTCTCCCTCAGTCTCTTCCAGCAGTTTGTGCCATTGATAGAAGAAATTAATAATGCTGTAATGGGATTTTGTAGAGAACTTCCATTTTCTGCCTTCTACTTCCAAATATCTTATTTAAGCCTGGATTTCAGGAAGTGGGAAAATCCCCAGATCTCTGGTGGCCAAGTTTTCCAGAATGCTTTCAGAGCAAAGCACGTGGCAGAAAAAGGAGAAAAAGGCTCAGTGGCCATCTCTGTTCTTCAGGCAGAAATTAAAGTGCCACAAAGAGCTGTTAGCCCCGAGATACAGATTGTCATCCTTTGGGAATCTCCAGAGACTTGGAGTTAAGTGTTATTTTTCACACTGCCTGACTTCAAGGGAACACAGTAAAACACAGGCTGATGTTTTCAAGTTCAAACATGCCACTGCTGTCACTGCGAGGTGTGAGCAGCACACAGCACAAACACCTCCCAGCCACTGCCTGCTGATTTTTGTAGGGGAAAAAAGCTCCAAAGATCCTAGAAATGGTTTGGTTTGAGGCACAGCCTCGGGGCTGCACTCATCTCAGGTGCTGGTGTCTTTTAGTCATTGCTGGTCCAATGTCCCCTTCCTGGCACGATTACCACATGGTTAAAATATTCCAATACAGTAACACAGGGCTCAAAACTGAAAAGTTTAAATTCTACAAGATTCAGATGTTGGAAAAAATAGAAAAGGGCCAAACAGTAACCAAGAAATAAGCTGGCTTCTGATAGAATGGTGTTGAGTTTTACATCTCTTATGTCTCACTCTTCACCTGATAATAGAATAAAATCTTTTAAAAAGCCGCTCAGTTGCCTCATCTCTATAAAACTAAGAATAATCCAACAACAGGCACTGGGTAGAAATACCCAGTTCCCAGTTTGGATTATCCTTCTCTCCCCAGTGCAAAACCCCAAACACAAAGAATAATATTAAGGAGAAATCGTGATTAATTTGACATTAAAACTTGCACCCTGATTATCCAGGAGGATTCACCTCCTCCTGCCTCTGGATGAAGCTCAAGGAAGCAGCTGCCCAGGAAGGCGCCAGGGATTCTCTCCCAGTGCACACAGGAGTGACACCATTCCCACCCAGAGCCTTGGAATGCTGCTATTAAACTCAAAAAGAGGCCCTTCAGCATTAAAGGCACCAATTAAGCACCTAAATAAACCACCTAAGGACACACAGACTGGATCAGGAATGATGAATCCTTCTCAGGGATGAGTCTCATGCTGGTGGTGGCAACCAGCAGCATTTCTATTTTGGGACCTGCCAGGGAGTTTCCCAGGAATGATCTCAGATACCTGTCAGAGCTGTTCTCTGATCTGAGAATCCCAAACCAGCACAATCCTGCAGCTCATCAGATATGGGAGCTCCTTCAGTAACACACAGCTGGGAATCCCAAAGGATTTTGGATCCAAATGATCCTTTTGGGGGTTGGTGTTTGTGGAGGTTCTTCTCCGAGCTACAAAACTTCCTGAGAATTTCCCAGTTGTGAGCCATGAAACATATAGAATTTTCTCCAATGGAGGGTTGAAATTCCTGCAGCCACATGGAGATGGGAAATTTGAACATATTAATCACTTCATTAAATAGCATTGGGAAAACTTCATTTTAACTGTCAATTTTAGCTGTCTTCAAATTTCCTTCTCTGATTAAGCTGTAAGAGAGGATCAGAAAATGACATCTTCCCCAGGCCTCCTCCTGTACTGTTTTTTTCACACACCTTCCAGGGGCTGATCAGTAGGATCAGTGTCAATATTTCACCTGCATTTATAAAGACAAAGAAGGAGTCTCCTCTTCACAGACTCCCTCCTGACCCCTCAAAAACACACCCAGGAGAATTAATTCAGGCTAATTACAAGAAAATATTCTACCTTTTGCCTCCCAAATCAGTCAAGCACAATGCAAATGTAACAGTTTGACTGCAAAGCAAACAGAACCACACACCGAGTCAAACAAAAACACAGTCAAGACATCTAAGAGGCAAGCATCCAACTCCACATTTGATGTTTCCTCCACATGATATATCCAACCCCCACTTCTTTTTCTGTCTTACAGGACCTTATGTAACTATTTAAAAGACAACAGGACCACTGTGATTCTGCCTTCAACTCAGCTCTCCAACAAATCTCTCTGTGGGTGTCGTGTCCCACTCGGTGCTATTGCAAGCAAAAACACCACCCAGTTCTCCTACATGTGCTGATCAAGCTTCTTATTTACATTCTAATTCTTTAGCCATTGCTATACTTCTCTCTTTTTTTTCTGTGGTTACAACCAAAACCCCAGCCTAAACATATTTACAACCAGTTTTGTTGTTTGGTTTTGGTTGTTTTGTTGTTTTTTTTTTTTTTTAATT
>VYZP01011556.1:0-36902 GCA_013400635.1 Hypocryptadius cinnamomeus | reverse complement strand
TTTTTTTTTTTTTTCATTTTTAAAGCACCAGCTGTATCTTTTTCCTTCAAGCTGGCCCAGCAAAATTCCCAAGTGCTGAGCTCATGGGCAGGAGCTGGATGGTCAGTGCACACCCAGACAAGCTCCAGCTGCCCTTGTCCAGATGGCAGCTCAAAGGAGGAGAGACAGGTCCCACATTTGTGTAAACACACAGAGGGATTACCTGGGAGCTGCAGGCAAACAGGATAAGTGGAGGGGAAAAGGCAGAACCCAGCGCTGGAAAATTCAACCCTTTCAGTGTTCCTACCCCACTGAGCTGGGACCTTCCTTACCCCTCCCTCTTCCAACTCTCCAACTGATTCATGGAGAATTGTCCCACTGAGCTTCACTCTTGATTCCATACAGCCCATGATCCTGGGATTTTGTGTTTTCATTTTCATTTCCCCACCTCATCCCACCAGGACTTCCCAAGTTCATCCTGCTCACACACTTGGCCAGAACTCCAGCCAGGACTTCAGCCATTCCCAAGGCTTTCTCCAGGATGGATGTTGGGTTTGTTTGCTAGGAAATACTCCCACAGAAGCATTTTATAGAATGGTGTTTCACTAAAGGATGACACTGGCAGCTCATGGTGTCTGCTCTGTGCAGGAGCCCAGTTTGAAAAGCATTTTGGAGCTGTAGCACAATCAAAAATCCGACTGAGCTGTGCAGCCTCAAACAGCTGAAGTGGCACAAACGAGTGGAAGTAATTCCTTCCTTCAGCCACTAAACTTAAATAAATGTCAGGCTGCAGCACTACACATCTGAGTAAATACCTATCAGCATAAAAATGCTAATATGTTTGTGACTGCTGAACTCTCTTCCCAAAGCAGAACATCTACACAACCTCAAACTTCACTGGGTCTGTTTCATTCCGTTTCTACTGTCCACTCCTGTTGAGATCAAATTCCAAACCTTGTCTACACTGGAAGAGATTTAAAATTTGTGTCCTCATGCTCTGAAATCAGTGTTGATTATATTTAAGAATCCAGCACAACTGCCTCTTTACCTCCAGCTAAAGTGGCTGTCACTTGAAATGGATTTTCTTTGTCCCCTCTCAGGCTGCCTCATTTTCTCCCCGTGCCAGACTGTAATCTGAAGATTAAGTGAAAAATCCTATTTCTAGAGCTGGAAACAACCGTGTTTACAGACAGAAGCACTGCTGCCATGGCCAGCACATCCTCTCCAGAGCAGCTCTGCCAGGCCCCAGCTCCAAAGACAACTGCAGCTCAGCTCCAGGGAGCAGATCCTGGCCCCTCTGAGGGAGGGAAGAAAAGAGGACTGAGACTTTTTCTGTCTCAAGTTTCTTATTCTGGACTTGTTTTCAATGGGTTCAGGGGAATCCAGTGCAACTACCTGATGGAGTCTTCGTTAAGGAAATGTTTTCACTCATAATTTAAATACTCAGCATTTTTAAGCCCCATCATCACCTTGCCATGCTCCAAAGCCAGTCCAAGTGAGCTTTCCCTCAGGAATGAGAACTGAGGGAACTGATTGCACTAAAAGTCACTATTAGGACTGGTTTTACAGAGAACAAATTTGGATCTAAGTGACCAGTACACTATAAAAAATATCATTTATTTAATAAGAAGAAAACAACAATGGAACAGCAAAGCAACTTCCCCATGCACCTCAATTAAAAACTATTTTTCTGTTCAATTTTTCTAGTCCTTATGGATTCTCATGAAGCTGATTTTGCTATCCACTCGTCCTCTTCTTAAAAATGTTACTACTAATACTAATGTTACTACTAATACTAATTGTATCCAGAAAAGCAAGATTATAACTCAAAAGAACAAATCCAAATAAGCATTTCAAGATCAAAAGGAGGTTTTTAAAGTCAGCATAATTCACATTAAAACTTAACTCTTTTTGTATTTCTTATCAGAACTTTAAGAACAACTGACTGGAAAGGGAAGCAATTTAAAATTACCATTTTAAAACTCTTTTCAGAGCATAACTCTGTAGTAGGGACTTTAAAATATGCTACATATTGGCCACCCAGCACATTTATTGTCATTAAAATATTAAATTCAGCCACTCCTGCAACAGCTGCTTTAAACAAATCAGTTCTGATCTAACATGAGAATCAAATCAATACAAAAGTAATCCAGGACAGTGGGGTTTATTTCTCTTACCTGCCTAAAGCACTTAAAAATTGTTTAAATTTCAATGTTGGGTGTTCTTCTTAAGAAAACACCTTATTAGAAAGAATTGCAGTTCAATTCTAGCAATGTGTAGGACAGCATCTCTCTATTCCTTAAAAGAAAAATTTGGAAGATTAAAAAAAAAACCAAAAAAAAAAACCTACCAACATGAAGCAATTCAGGAAAAAAATCCAACTAAGAAAAAAAAGACCAAAATATTTCTGGTTCTGTATGAGTAACAACAAATTTGATGCCAATCTCCACCATCTCATTTAACAGCACAAAAATACCTTTTAGAAACTCAAGGTGATTGCTGAAATTATCTCTAAGTATGAAAAAATTAAGATGTTTTAAAGCATCTAAACATTTAAAAATGAATTAATTAAATTAAATCTCATTTAGGAACCATTCACACAAGCTATGGGGAATGCAAGTCAACAGGAGCATCACTGTTTGTTAGGAAAAGTATCCAAAACCAAAACCTAAAAAGTGCTACTGGATATTAGAATTTTGGTAAAACACCCCCTGATCCTACAGCCCACACCTGACACAGCACAATAATCCCAAACTATCTCAGTTTCAATGAAAAAACTGCCTTCAAGTGTTCAGCTGAGCCAGTTTTGCTCCATTTCACTTGGCAAGAAAGCCTTAAAAACCCATTTGTTACAAAACCCTGTACCAAAGCTGCAGTGTTAACTTCCCAATGTGCTGATTTGGAATATTAAGATAATTTACAGGAATTTTGTTAGGAACTGACTCTCAGGAGTCCCTGCACAGATCCCAACCACACCAGGATCTATATTTAGAACAGCAACTCCAGTTCAACCAGTCCATCAGTTCTGTACTGGGTGATGCTTTTAAATCAGGGGCAATCCAGACTTGCTGGCTGAGACTTGCATTAAAATATTTTCTTTTAATTCATTTTTCCCCCGATGCTGCATCAACACTCAGGCAAGATTACAGATCTCCAGAATGATAATCCTGTTGTAACATAAAAATACTGTTTTTTGCTACAGAACTAAAGAAAAATAAATTTTAAAAAACCACACATCACAGCTAAGTCACAACAAAGCCAGAACACTTTCAGAATTCATAAAGAGCAGGGGAAAAAATTAAGTAATGACCAAATACAGAGCAATGCACAACTCACTGCCTTCTATAATGGATTTCCAAGTGGTTTTTGACAGCTAAGTATTATTTAACTTATTGTCTGGTTACTTCGACATCGTTTTGTGTATTGGATGAGCTCATGTTCCCAAACTTGGATTTAAGACACCACTGTGGTCTAGAAGCTACAAATATTTTTTAAAATCTAACCAACAGACTGGAATAAAGCACTCAGTGGAGGTACCAACAAAAATTGAAATAGAAAACAAACCCCATCCAACTTGAATATTTATTTAACAGAACTACCCAAAACGTTTTACTGACTGACCAGCAAATTGTTTGAGTATTAAAGGTTTACCTTCCTTTCAAACTTTCCCATAAAATACATCAAGTTCTCAAATGGGCCCTAAACAATCCTAAGGAATAAAGAAGGGAATAAAGAGCAAATGTGAATATTTCATTGTACTTGGTGCACACGAATGAGGAGCAGCTCATGTCCCCAAGCAGGCACAGATTCAACCCCTGAACAGAGATCTGAGGAACTCCCCTCCTTCTGCTGCCACACAGAATTGAAATTGTACCCCAATAAAATGTGCTTGATTTGGGTACTTTGCTGCATTTAACCCTTTCCAAGAGCCTGAAGCAATCCAGCTCTATCCCCCAGAGCTGGGAGGGTGGAAAATCAGGCAGAAAAATCTGGCAGGAGCAGCAAGCAGCAGATATCACCAGATCACCAGTATCAGAGTGCCACAGATCCAGATCAAAGCTTCCTCCAGCTTCCCTCAGATCTGCATCCAGCAGCAGGGAAAAACCCACTCAGGGCTCACCTGGCTCACTCCCTGCCAGTTTAATGTTCAGAATCCCATTTGCTGCATCTGAAATTACCCAAAGGACTCGTTAAAGCCTTTCTAGATACAAAACACCCATTTTTGCCACTTGCTGAATGTGTCCAAATGTGTCATTTTTCTAGCAGCTAGAGATGATACTGAGTCTCCTTCTCTACAAACAAATACAGATATAAAAATCCAGTTAAGAGAGTTGCTGGCATTCAAGAAAGGAAGATGATAAATGTAATACAACCAGTTTTAATCAAGATCAAAGCTGCAGGAGAATGCAGACAGACAGTCTAGACTGCTTTACTTTGAAAGCCTAAGCATATAAAGCAACATCTGCAAAGAACATTAATCACATTTAGTCCACAATCTTATCACCTCCCAAGCAAGCAGAAACAACTTTTACTTAAAAGTCATATGCTTCTCTGTGACAAGCATTTTTAATTATCTTTAAATTAGATATTTATCACTGATTACAAAGCTGTTCTGTTCACTTTGAAATAAGCTGATGTAATTTGAAATACACTTGCAGAGCACCCTGGACAAAGAATGGAATAAAGTATTGGTAAGGAAGCCTGGTGAACAGTAACAATTATTTTACATCACTGGTACAGAGTGGGAATTATCAAAATACTGAATAAAGTTCTGATTTCCTCCTCTGCATTTCAGACCATAACTCGGACATAACTTTATTGCAGGCAGCAATAAAGTGAAAGATTTCCTGTACAGTTTTCTTTAGCTTTAGAAAATAACTTGAGAATATAAATAATCAGCTTTCTTTCAATTTTCTTTCTATAAAAACATTTATCTCACTCCTGCACTTAGAGGGGAATTAAAAATTGGAGAGATGGTGCATATCTACATATAGAGTATTTATGTGATAATACACATCTTTCTATACAAAAGCAATTTATTCCTTGTTTACCTTGGTTTATTTTGCTTATATTCTGGTCCATTCTCCCTTATGATTTTGCCTACTCACTAGCAATCATTTCATTTATTTTATTAAAACTGTCTTGCATTAAAGTTTTCCCTTCTGCCAAGGTTTTCATACAATCTACCCTTCAACAAGAGCCAGGCAGAGACAAACCCACAAAAATATCCATAATCTTACAACCCTGAGGCAACAGCTGTGACAATTTACAACATTATAAACCCACAGAGGCAAAGAACAAAACTGGGAATTTCTGCACTAAACTCAGCTTCTCCAGCAGCCCCACATCCCACAGGAGAGCTCGTGAAACGCAGCAGCAAATCCAAAATTTATGAGTCTTACTCAAAAATCTGGGTGTTAAATTCCTCAGTTCAGAGCAGACAGAGTGTGCAGCCTCCCCTGCAGCAGAATTCACTGAAAACAGGGATTTTTAGGATTTCTACTGATACCTTTCGGTTGAAGATCCCTTTGCAGATCCCTTCTGGAGATCTCTTTGCAGGCACTGCTGGCCATCCTGCTGCTCCTGTGTGAGATTCCTCAGCCTCTCCACAAATTTATAGACGGAAAGATAATTCCTGAATGCCTTTTTCCCAAATCTTCCCCAATCTGTCTCACTTTGCTGCAGAACAGAGGTTTTGCAGCAGCAAAGCCCCAGTCACTCATCCCACCCTGAAGAGTGGAGATTTCACTGAATTTCTGTGGAAAAGCACCTGGTTTATTCTCCCTGCTCAGGCTGCAGCATCCTCCTGAAGCTCTGCAGCATTCCTGGAGTGCTGGAGTTCATCTGCCTGAGCTATTTAAAGAATTTCCTATCTTTAGGCCTACTGACAACACTTTTTTTATTTTTTAATGTAACTTTAACCTCCCACAAAAAGCAGTTGAACAAAGGGAGATTCTGCACACCTTCTGAGACTCCTACACCTGTGGAAATTGGAATGCTTGGAGAAATACCCTCATACACTATGATTTAAGTTCATTTCTTGGTGTTATTTTCTTATTTAACTGGGCATCTCATAGAACCACAGCAAGGCAATCTATTTTCTGGTCAATTTTCAATTTGCTTATCTGATCAATTCCACCACAACTCTTTACATTAAAACAAATTACAAGTATTTAGGTAGAGCAGGAAATTTTAAACTCCTGTAGATAATGCAGAGGTTTTCTCAGAGCTTGGCTATTTATCTTCAAAACCCTGGGACTAGTTTGTGCTGCAAAATTTTAATGAGGTAAATTTGATAGAATAACTAGAACTAGACAGCTGCTTTTAAAATAGCAAATAAAATTTGGTTTCAATCCTAACTCCAGCTACATGAACTTCAATTTTTATTATCTCATCTCATGGAATGAACCACGTGGCCTAGGAGAAATAACACTGTGGCTATTTAAAGACAAGGCAGGTTCTGACAGTTCTCACTGAACTTTCAGAGGAAACCAGAATTCCAAAGTCCAGGGATGAATCAGGGAGTCTCGGGTACGTGACCCAAGAAAACAACACCACAAACAAAAGCTTTAGGGCAAAAGCACTGCACTTGCTACTACAAGATAATTTGTCTTCTAAATTTAGATAACAATTAAGAAAATGTTATCTAGTGACCTGAAATCTGGAAGGCACTTTAGGATATGATTTTGACCTTCCAGTTCTTATTCAAGAACACATTTAAAGCCAGAATATGAATGCTGTTACTCCATTTAAAAGCCTCTTGACACTGACAAAGTAACAGCCTTAAATCTGATGATTAAAACTCCAAGTTCCACAGCAATAAAAGGCTCAAGAGGGTTCTCTAAACACGTTTTCCACAGGTACTCCCCGTGCCCAGAGGCAATGGGTGAATGTCTCCTGCCTCTCAAAGATAAGAGGACAAAGATGATGTGGATATATTGCACTAGTTTATTTGGGAGGGACCTGCCAGGCAGGTGAGCTGCTAACACATCTCCAAAAACACTCCTAGGAAATTACCAGAACATCAGTGAGAGAGGAAAATGTCAATTTTTAAGCTATGCTGAGCGAAAGATTACAAAAAAGACATTTAAGCTACAATTCTGTCTATTAATGCCATTCTCTGATAAGTATGAATTCCCCAGAAGTGAAGTGGCTGCTTGCAATATGCAGGATTCCCTAGAAATAGCATTCCACCCACTGCACGTGGAGGCAGGTGAGTAAGAGGCAAAGAAGATCTCTTCATGGAATCTCCCATGGGCTAACACTCACTAAATACGATGAATTTTGGATTTCACAGCATTTTGGAAGATCAGACCAGCCTGGAGAAGCCTGTGTGAAGCAAGGCTTGAGAAAGCAGCTATTTGAGGAGTTCCTGAATAAGTAAAAAGATGAAGAAACTTTTCAGGCCAGGGTGTGGGAACTAGAAATTCAGAATTTTAACTTCAAAGTTATCAATGCATGAGTCTTAATACCAGGGGAAATAAAAGAATCTGCACTTGAGTCCAGGAGTACAAATCACATAAACTAATTTTGATCTTGTTTCACTCAAGCAGCACTGCTGATAAAGAAGCAGAAGCAGAGGACTCAAGAGATGAAAGCAAGCGAGCAGAGCCCAGGACACTCAGTTTGGATTAGCCCATATCACTGCAATGTCTCACTGTGCCTGAAGTCACCCAGAGGAGCCAGCAGCGCTGAATCTGCTGACAGGGACGTTTGGGGCTCGCTGAGTGTGAAGAGAATTCAGCCATGAGCCCAGCCTGGCGTGGATCACACAAACTCCCAGGGCCAGACTGACTCCCTAACCCCACACAGCCTGCACTGCTCGGCCCTGCAGGATGCTCCCCAGGACAGTGCCAAGGGAAGGAGCAGGGAATCAGAGCACAGCTACAACTGAACGCTACAAAAACAGACGGTGACCGAGCCGAGTGAACTTTGCACGGGCTCACCAGGGCTGATCCACCCCCTCCCTCCCTCCTTCCCTCCTGCCACACCGGGTCCAGCCCGAGGAAAAGCCGGCCTGGGGAGGGGAAGGACCGCTCCCTTCCAGAGAAATCCAGGGACAGGGAGCAGGGAATCTCCAGGGCAAGGGACACGGCTTCAATGCTGGCTCTGGAGAGTTCCTCAGCGCAAACTATGAGGCTACAACTGCTTGGAAGAGATGAGGAAACAAATGTGTCCGAACACACAAAGTGTTGTAAAGCACAAACAGAAGGTTGGCCTAATTTTAATCCGAATTCTCCTTTTGAGGAGAATTTCAAAAACCTCAGACAATATGAACTGTAGGGTGAACTAAAGGCTTTTGGCAGCAGCATTCAGCAATTATTTGATCTGGAAGTTCCATCCAGACCCAAGTTTAATCACCTCTGAACAAACTATTCCTCCCCGAATTTGTCCATCTGTGAGATCATTTTTTATTTCCACATGTTCTGAAACACTGAGTTCTACAGTTTAATTACCCATCATTAGTAGATGTACTTTTTCTGTTTAAAGTACCTTCATCAATCATTTGGGTGGATTTGATTTGAAGCAGCTGGCCAGCAGGCTGAGCAGGAAGAAAAGACAAGTTAGCAAGGTACTCAGCCCCAAAAGCATCCTGAAATGCATTTCCGTGGTTATCACACAAAGGTAGGCTGTTGGCATGGATTGGGATGGAGAAATTACAGGTATTTAGCAGTATCTGGGTTTTTCACTTCCAATTCCCAACTTGATTTAAACCAGAACGATGCTTAAAAGGAAATCCTTCAAGTTTGATGCTGGGAATTTTTAGAACAGAAAATAACTCAGCAGATTTCAAGTTGTTTATATTAAGTTATATATGTGCTCATATGGAACCTTTATTCTTAGCTATTGGAGATAAAGAAATATCTACATCCAAAAGAATGCATTTCTTTAGTAGCAAAATGAAAATTTTTCAGGTATTAAGGGACAGAATAATGATACACTTCTACAGCTTTATTTTCCTTAAGATAGGAAACATCGGTGTCATGGGGATTGCTGACTTTCTCCACAGAAATTCCCAAGTTGGATTTGGAGTCTCTTACCCAAAGTAGTCATAAGCACAAGTTTAAGGGCTTCTACTGCCAGATGTTGTGTTTGATGGAGAAGTGCCTGTGCTCACACAGAAACAGGTGTTTCTCTTGTCACAGCTGAGGAATTCACTCAGCAATAAATCCTCCTGGCAGGCCAGAAGCACACCAAAGCTTCACTAATGCAAAAAAAAAATAAATTATGGGAGAATTCTCATGTCTTGCCTGCTCCAGGTATTTATGCTGTGGTAGTCGATGAGTGTTTGAACATGAACACAAACAGTTCTATCAGTAAGATCAATAAGGAGAATGGAGAATTTCCCTTTGCAAAGGAGAAGAAAAATTGTCTGTTTTTTCATTTGGATTTTTTTGTTGTTCGGTTGGCTGGCTTTTGTTGTTCAGGTTTTTTCCCCCAGGACAATGATTACCTGCAGACAACCAACACAGGAACAGCCATTTAATAAATCACTGGCCAAACAGCAACAATGACTCAACTTTCGGTGTAGCACCCTCAGGAGTGGTTTATTCTGTCCTGTCAAGAACAAGCCTGGTGTTATGGAGCCCACACCAGGAATGCCAGGCTTTCCTGAGCTCCCTTCCTTGAAAACCCAGCTGAGGCAGAGCCTGTCACCTCCCTCCACCCTGGATCCAGTCGGCAGTGTGTCCCACAGCTCAGGTGGATGTCACATTCCAGCTGCCCTAGCTTCTCCTCCTGGGATGTTTATTTAAGCACAGCATTATTTATGCAGAGATACCAAGGCTGGTAATGCCCTGAACTCTGGCATCCCACTTCCCTGTACAGTCACAGCAGGAATCCAGCACTCCTGCCCACAGAGTGTGCAGCTGCCCTGGGCACCTCAGAAGCGAGCACAGAGCACGCACACCAACTCCCGCCCACAGCCTTTACATTTCTGGACCCCATGCCTCCATCCAGCCACCCTGTGAGAAACGACTGCTAAAATTTAATTTTAAGTTTAACAGTTTAAGCTAAACTGTTAAAAGTTTAATTTCATTAAACTTTAACAAAACTACAACAAAGGACTAAATAAAGAAAAACTACAGCGCTGGGAGTCCCCTGTGACTACCAGCCACGTGGCTGATGTACAAAATGGATGCTCTGCCTTTTATACCCTTAGCACCTCTGAAAGTTTTGTCAGTCAACTCTTTGTCTGCCATCCATTGGTGGAGATTACTTTTTACACCTTGAGTGGAGGCCGGGTGTTGTTCTGCTGTGCCTCCTGGTAACAAGCCAGCCTCCTCTAAATGTCTTGGCTACTAAGGCTATTACAAGGGGGAGGGAAAGAGGACTATGGAATGACATATTACAGTAACATTACTATACAGCTATATAATATCTATCTCTTAATTGTGAGAGCCAACTATTACATCACTTATCTATACAACCCCTTCCCAGGACTGAGGCCATCTCCTCAGATCATCAGTAACTTTTTTAATGAATGCACACATGTGCTCTCCAGCAAAAGGCACCAACTGGAAATTCCATAGGAAAGCTTTAACACTATACTCCCAGGATATGGATGCCAAGAATGATCAGCCTTGCTGGAGAGAAGGTGGACACAAAAGAAACAAATGTACATTTAGGCCTCTGCTCCCCAGTGGTGGCACTGTACCTCCACAGAAGCCACTACCTCAAAGAAGGCTTTAAAAATTCTGCTTCAAGTAAAAAGCAACTTGAATATCACAGCTAACTGAAAAAGGAAGAGGATGATGGAAATAGCAGCCTGGGCCATGGAACACTGGCTTCTCTCTCCCCTACAAGGGAGGCTGAGCTGGGAGACACCATGGTTGGGATAATAGCTCAGGTAAGATTCCCCTGTGTTTTTAAACTGATCTGACTTCCAGTCACGCCCTATGCAGCATTTCAAAACACTGCTACTAGAGACCAATTTATCTCCATTTCAGTGCCCATGCTTGGATCTCAGCACAGAAGTTGTCCTCATGTAGAATTTCAGGGAAGATTGACAGTAACAGGATGTCTGCAGAAAGCCCAACAACAGCCCGAGGCTGACTTCACCCTGCAGGGTAACAAAGGGGATGAGTTCAGGTGCTGTCCCAAAGACTTGGTTCACAGCTGAACTCTCAGCACCACAAGCTCACCCAGAGCTTTTCTTCCCAGAAGTGTGCCCTGCTGACTGGAAGATATGCCTGCTTTATGGCTTTTGTCAATTCATGAGTGACAAGCTCCTGACAGGTGCCCTGGTTCCTGCACACTCCCCTAGCAACTGAAGATGCTCCTGGGATTGAGACCTCTCATGGCTGTTCAGCTGATATCCAAAATCCACCAGCCTCTGTTTGTAAATGGGATTCCTGATGCTGTGTTAAGTGTTTTGATTCAGTACATTCAGGCAGCATCAGTTAGGGTTCTACATTTAAAGGACATCCCCTACATTCTCCCCTCATCATTTCCAGACCTGTTAGTGCTGTCTGTTCTCTTCCTGGATCAAATTTTAGCACAAAGTTTTATGCCCACCTGCTCAGAATAAATTTCTAAGGACATCTGCAGCCAAAATCCGAGTAACATAAATTAGACACTGCTAAGATTATGTTGCAAATAGTCTTTCCAAACAGTTTTCTTAAACCTGGGATGTAACTGGATTTTACTGACCACTGTATCAGCCATTCTGTGATTGTGTCAGTCTGAACCTTTTATTTAGTTCCCACCTCATTGTTACCAGAGAACCTGCAAGACAGGAGTGAATTTTATCACCTATTCCTTGGAATGACAGAATCACAGAACAGTTCGAATTGAAGGGACTTAAAAGCTCATCTCATTCCATGCCCCTGCCATGGGCAGGGACACCTTCCACTATCCCAGGGTGCTCCAACCTGGCCTTGGACCCTTCCAGGGATCCAGGGGCAGCCACAGCTTCTCCATGAGCCTGTGCCAGGCCCCTCTGCTCTTCTGCCTGGAAATCTTGAGTCTAGAGCCCCTGGAGAAAAATGTGATATGAAGATACTTAAAAAGCAAGGGAAGAGGAAAAAAAACCCTGTGAGAGGAGGCCTGCACTGAGATCCTCAGAAGAATGCTGAAAAAGAGAAGCAAATTCTTTCTGAAGATGGACGTTATTAAAAATGATAATGAATTGTGCTGTTTTCCTTTTCTCACCCAATACATGCACAGAACAGCTCCATTCACCAACACTGAGGTGCTTTCCCTTGATAATTCCCTTCCTAGGACAATGCAGGCAGCCTCCCTTGCGGCCTTTATTCCATCCATCCCTCTCCTTGCTCCATCATCTTTCACCCCCCTCTTGCCTTTGATCCTTGTGGGAAATGGATTTGTAGAAAATTCTTAAAGCTTGACAGAAGGTTCACACAGTGTGCATCTGTATGCAAACTTTGAGATAAGAAATGCTGACTTAGAAATGCCATGGAATAGGACAGACATTGTTGAGAGAGAAATGGAACTAGAAACAAGTTTTAAAGGATGGTCTTGTAAATAAGACTGGATACTTTGGAGGAATAGAATATGAAAGATGCATTGCTGGTCTTGTAAATACGACTGGATACTTTGGAGGAACAGAATTATGAAAGATGCATTACAGTGGCACCCACGATGGGTAAGTTTAGATGACTGGCTTTAAGGCATTCACAGCATGGTGTGGCAAAAGCTGATAGGCCAAGAAACACTTATAATGTATTGTAATTAGCAAACAGTTGGCTTCTGATTGTGATGGTGTGAATTGTAACATCTGCATCGTCTCACCCTTCTCATGAGCCTGAAGATGGAATAAAAGTTTTTAAAACACCTCTGTTACCCCATCTCTAAGTCAAAAAAAACCCTAATCCAACAGATCCTGAGTGCAGGAGCTCTGTGCTGTTTTTTCATTAACTTCTGCTGCTGTAGCAGATTGGATCAGCCCAGCCCAAACCCAGCAGCCACCAGGGCTGACCCGGAGTGAGGAGTGACTGCAGCACAAAATGGGGATGTGGGGGAGGAATCAGATACAAAGAAGAGGAACTCTCGTCTCACTGTTCTCCCAGCAGTTTTTGTTAAATACCCTACAACTAAAACAACCTTTTTGGATAAGTAGAAGGTGATTAACAGGTTTTTGAAGCTGGCTGAACAACTAAAAATCGTGGATGTTGTGGGCTTGCTTCTAAAATTTTTGCATTACTGGACCTCTGTTTCAGAATGAAGGAAGACAATGGGGAGAAGAGTTCAGATGGGCAACAGAAGCTCCCCCAGAACACACTTTGTCAGCATGTAAATATCTCAAATTCATCAAAACCAAATTCCAACACATTTTTTACTCTTACACATGAGAGAAATGGGAACTCATAATTTACCTCCTCTCTCCCATCTTCACTTTGAATGAAAGAGCTTCCAATACCAAAGTATTTGTGACATCAAGAGGAAAAATTCTGAGATTATTAAATTTCAGAGCAGTATTTTTGCAAACGGGATTCTAGGAAATTAATTTTGCTTGATTTGCCATCCATCTGAATACTTTTATGCCACTGGAAAAGTCCAGCTGCACTCTGGAGCATCACGATTTTTCAGGAGGGATCCACTCCATTTCCACTGGAATGGAAAGTGGGATCTGGGCTCTCCTGGCTTCCCTGGAAGCCTCTGACCCAAAGGGATGTGAGTCAGAACTTTGTCAGCTGAACAGGAAAAGAAAACTTTCATCTGAAAGCTCTGTTTTCACGGGTGCTTTCCCAGAGAAGTGCTAAATGCTGAGTTTGGGGCAGGAATGGAAGCAAAAGCATCTTGTGGTTTGAAATCACCTTCTCACAAATTAATCAGGGTTTCACAGCTGGGTTTTAGTACAAGCACAGCACATAAAAACTCATCAAGAGCTCACTGCTGATCTCTATCACCCCAAATGGGCAAGGTCAGATGAGCCTTCATGTGCTGGGGTCTGTCCCAGTGACACAAGGTGAAATTAAATAAAATGTAAGCAAGCTGGTACAATTTTTCTTTTTGACGGGCTTTGTGTTAAATTTAAGAAAATTCAATTATCCCCAGGGACAACTTGCGAAACAGACCCTTTCCAAAAGTTAAGATCAAAGAGTTAAAATGAAAATATTTAACCAGTGGTGTTTTCTATGCTACTTTTAAAGCAGATTTATAAACAAATGATGACAAATAAATCACCTAATTCTTTACAAAAAGTACAGTAATTCAAACAATTGTGTGCCATTTTGCAACTTTCACAGCCTAAATGTTTTTCAACCCTGAAACATGGAAAAATTTAAAGAAAACTCTTCCATCATGTAATTGCTGTGAGCTAAAGAGAACTAGCTGTACCCTCTACTGACAAACACCAGCAAAAATGTCTAAAATTAACAGTTACTGCAAAGTTTAATTTTGTCTTGTACACTCAACACTGTAACTCAACAACAAAATTAAACCACTTCCCTGTTTATGTGGAAATTCCTAGAAGGAAACAGTTTTTCATGCTAGAAGGCTTGATAAAATGATTGGTCATATTTAAAAACAGCCTTCAAAAACAGATCAAATTTCAACTTGTGTGCTGATATTGAAATCCAAGAATTCAAAATCCAGCTGAAAGAATGAAGACCACTCCAATCTTCAGGCAGCATTTAAGGAATGGAGATTAGTGTTATCTAGGTGAGATAAGAGCTCTCAACCTGAAAAAATAAGGTCAGGCTTCAGTTACAAATAAAAGCCACCTCTAAATCACAAGTTGGTGAGGCACCAAAAGGCAGGAAGCTGCTGAAACCCAGCTAAAATCAGCTCTGTGAGCAAGCAGAGATCTGGAGATAGAGCCAGCCTGGGATGGGACAGAGCTGCTCCTGTGGGGAAAGGCCTGGAGGAGGATGAGGAGCACCACAGGGACCCACCCTGGCTCACGCCTTTCTGGAGGTGGGGGAACAGCTCAGGGGGTCTGCAGGCAGTGCCAGGGGCAGCGACGGCACTCCAGGCAGACTCCAGGGGTGGGCACGTGGGAATTCCATGGAATTGCACAAGGACAAATGTGGTGTCCTGAGCCCTGGGACACTGCACCAGTACAAGGGGGGACTGCCAGGATGGGTGCCAGCTCTGCTGAAAACAACCTGGAGGTTTGGTGGGCACCACACTAAAAAGTAATTTGAAAGAGGAAATGACCATTTCTACCCAGAGCTGCTAGGATGGAGTGACATTTAAGAAGTGACATTAAAACCAGGCAGGCAGCAGATTACAGAAATCAACTGCACAGGGCCTGCATGCAAACTGCCAATGCTCATCTCAAACAGGAATCACCTCTAAACATGAAATAGATAACTTAAAGAAAAAAATTGAATAAATAATTGAAGAAAAGAAATTTATCCAAGTACACCTCAGATCCCAGCTGGCCCAAGGACTGTTGCCTCCCCTCAGACCACTCATCCCAGTGAGCCCATGCAGCCCCTGGCACCCTGGAGCACAGCTCCCTGCCCAGGGCTCCATGGAATGCTGCCCTGTCCCAGAGCAGGTGCTGCTGCTGTGGGCTGGCTGTTCTCAAAGTGGGACAGCTCCCAGTTGAACACAGGGCTGAGCTGGGAGGCAGTAAATGATGCCAATGTTTTCACAGCACACTAATGGCACACACTCCACGCTCTCAGGCAGGAGATGAGGGAACTCTGAAGTGCTGAAGCTGCAGGAATTCTGGTTCAGCCCTGCCTGTGCTGCCTCCTGGCACTGCCCTCAGACCGTGCTTTGTGTCATCTCATTAGACACCACTTGGCACCAGCTACAACACTATCAGGGCTGCACTGGGAGCTGAGCAGGGCTTGTGCTCCCCTCGCAGCCTCATTTCACTGGGAATTCCAGAAACAGGCAAAAGAGACCAGCCATGGATTTCTCTAAAACATTCTTCACATCTACAGTCAATCATACAAAACAATTTCAAAACATATCCTTTTTTTTCTTCCTCCAGAAAAAGCAAACAAACAAGAAAATCCCAAACCAAGCGAGCAGAAACAAAATGGAAACTGATGGAACTCATAAAAAGTTTGGTATCTTTCAGAAAACACACAAATCATATCCTAAATGTTTTTGAGCACTGTCTCCCACCTGCATTTCTAAAGAGGACAGATGTAGCATCCAACTTTAAAAGTCAATCTGCCACAAGAACCTCTGCAATTTGTTAGAAAAATAAATTTGTTTTCTTATGTGTATCCCATTTAGGGATAAAAGACACACAAAGAGTCAAAGTTATTTAAAAAGTAAAACAATTCTGAGCTATACAGATTCTTAGCATTTTCAAAATAATTACACAGATAGTTTCTAACAGAACCTTCACATTAAACATCTTCAGTAACTTCTCAGGCACCAGTTTTAACAGTGTCAATGTTCAGAATTAAACCAGCAAAACTTAACTCATTTGCTGCCATCATTAGAGAAAGTGGAAATCTTCCCAAGTGTGACAATAGCCTCATTTAGGCAAAAACCAAAATCAAATCAACCAGCAATGCCTAAATTGTATTGTAATTACAATATACAATTTTGCTGTAAATGCAAAATACAATCTTAATTCTTAGTTTTAATGAGGCAGATCAATATCTCAAAATTCAGAAAGCAAAAGAATTTGAGAAATGCTCTTTTTGGCCGAGATATAGCATTCATCTTCATTATCTATTCACCAGCTATAGACAATGTTTCCCTCATGTAATTAAAGAGTTATAAAAGCAGAGAAATGCATCTTGGCATTTCTTACATGCCCATCACAGTTAAGAGTACATAGGGGTTTGCTTTTAATTACATTGTCATTTCAGCATTTTGTATTGAATTACCACCTAATTACAGATCCATAGAAATCCTTAAAAAAAGAAGTTATGCTTTAACAAAGTAAGGAATCTCCAAAGGTGATATGTAGCCATATAAATTAACTGAAGAACTTGGAGCCCTCTTGCCAACTAACAGTCCCCAACATCCCATCAGGGCCAAGCAGTGCAGTTTAACAGCTCCCAACCAACCACCGTGGTGAGTAACTCAAGAACAACATGGAAATTAATTACAATTTTGCATCCTGAGTGAAACAGATCATCCTGCACCACTTTAACCAGAAACACCAGCAGAACAGAAAATGACCAAGCCTTTCACAAGGTGTTTTTAGAATTTGGAAACACTTAATTTCCCTTCCAAACCCAACAAAACACAGAGCTGCCAACCCCACAAGTGCTGCTGTTGCTGCAGGGCCCAGCAGTGAAGTCCCCAGGATTTGGGGTGACACAGCCACTGCTCAGACCTTTGCTGGCACCAACACAACACCGGCGTGTCCCTTGCTCACTCTGTCCCTAACGAAGCTGCTCCATGAAGGAATCCCAGCACAGTTCATGAGGAGAACCTCACAAAAAGTCCCACCAGTAGAGAGGTGAAGGCTCCATCCTGCTCATCCTCCTTTGACTGCGAGCCTGCCAACGGGATTAATTCATCTGGGAGAGCTGGGGAACAGGAGCTGGGAATGAGAAGCACATTCTTGCACTGAGCTCCTGCAGAAAGAGCCCAGTTTGCTGCACCCAGCTGTGCTGAGGTGCTGTCACCAGCAGGACCTCACACCTCCCAGTCTCAGCTGATCCCACCCAGCACCACCAGCGCTCCTGGCTGCAGGAGCAGTGTTCCCACAAAAGCTTCCCTCCTTTCCTAGGGTTTTTCTAATACCTCTAACCACTCAACCAAAGATTTATGGCTCCAACCAAAGATTTATGGCTCCAGTTAGTACGTGAATTGTCTGTTTTTCTTGTTTCCAGTTACAGCTTTGATTAGGAAATTCTGAAGAAAAGCAAAAATGTTGACTTTCCTCATCAAGAATTAAATTATTGTGAAACCATGATGATAATTATGCAACGGAAAAACCCTTCCCTGCTCTCTTTGCACCAACAACTGAAGGATTTGATGTATCTAATCTACATTTGGGATTCCTGGCCACAGTGATATGCAACGTAAACAACATGGCAGTAAATATTCATTTTCTGTGGGATTAAGCCTAAATATGCTCTGCTGTTTGGCACCGTAGTCACAAACTGTTTCTAAGAAAAACCCCTCCACCACCACACAGACAGTGCAGGGAGAGAAGACAAGAGATGCCACACAAAGTCACTGGCATCCAATATCACTTCAATTCCATATGGAAATAACAGGAAATAAGATGTGCCGAATTTTAAGCACCAAGGCAACAAAACCACATTAAGATTTCATCACACAAGAACTTGGCTGTAAAATCTGTAATTTTCTTGATCTTTTTAGGGAGTTCTCATTTTCAGGAACATCAGAGAGCTAACAGCTCATGGATGCTACCAACCAGCTCAAGCAGGCATTTGCATTAAGCTGCTTTCAGTTAATTAACTGGTGGAAATGCATCCCTCCTGCACCAAGAAACCTCTTCCACAATCATTCCTTGTCAACCTCTCTCTTTTTACAGCCTGGAAAAACTACAAGTGGAGAAGGTTGGAAGAAAAGGTGGAACGAATAGGAATGAAAAACATTGGAGGTGCTGTTACTTTTCCCCTTTCCTAGAACTAATAATATGACAAAAATTATTGTCTACGGTTAAACAGAGCAGAAAAAAAAGTATTTGTCTGTCCTCATTTGCTAACCAGCCAAGCTCATCACCTAAGGGATTTTACCCTCAAATTCCAGAAAGGTGGGAATGGGAAAAATAAAAAAAACATTCAAATACTCCCCATGAAACCCAGCTGAAAACTATATTCCTGCTAACAGTGATTCTCTTGTTGCAGAAAAAAGCTTTTCCCTCACACAGAACACCTGCCCCTCAACTTACACCCAGCATATGCAAACAAACTTACTGAAGCCTTTTCTTCAGCAAAGCCTTGTGTGTGAAGGGTAGAGATGCAAATAAACTCATGACAGCAGCATCTCTCCGGAAATGTTTGGAAAGCAGAGTTCCACCAGAACGATGCTCACATGTTCTGATGTTGCATTAGCACAATTACAGCTCTTTTCAGAGCCCAGAAGATTTAGGGTTTATAACTGTTAAGTATTAACAGATTACTCAGAAATAGTTAACAGATTTTTGAGCTGTAGTCATTTATAACATCAAGCTCTCCATAACTCAGTCTGTGCTTGAAAATAGTATGAAATGGTTTTATTTAATGAAATAAATCCCGCTCTTAACAGCAACGTTAGGAGTGCCCAGTGGTAATACATTTAATATAAGAACCTGTACACTCTGATAAAATAAAGGAATCTTTACTTTAAAAGCAGCACTAATTCTGAAGTAGTTTATTACCCTGCAATAAAGTGAATAAAGTGATTAGAGTCCAACCACAATCATGGACAGCTCGCAGGGAACACATCAGCAGAAACAATTCCACAAACATTCCCAAACCTGTGGCAGGCTTTTCAAGGGTTACCAAGTTAATAATGAAAGGATAGTAAAAAAAAGAGACATTACACAAGTAAAATCAAAGAAAAAGTCTCAGGTTCCCCCTCAATTTCTTCAGGACACCCAACCATTCAGCTTGTAAAGCCATACCATAGAAAGCAGGTTTTACAGTTCTCAATAGGTTTTTTTTAGGGGGGGGGAAGATACAATTTAAAAAATAATTGCTCTGATAATAATCACTGTGATACAGGAGAATAATAAATTAAAAATCAGAGAATAAAACATCCTCCATGCAATGAAAATACTACTCCAACTACAAAGGTGTCTTTGACATGCCAGCTAAATTACTCAAGACCTTCTGAGTGGCTTGGGAATGATCTGGCATTAGGAGAAATAGAGAGGACCAACACTTTTCTGATATGGTTCTTTCTGCCTAGGTGATTTTTAGCTTGATTTTAGCTCCAGTTCTAAAAAATCCAGGTCTTGCTCCCTGTAGCAGACTGCAGAGCCACTCTGATTTGGGACCACCCAGGTACCAAAGGCAGGGCAGGTATCTCAGAAGAGATGATGGGTTGGGAAATGAGGAGTTTACGAGTAACAAAAGGAACGAGGAGATTTTAAACTAAGATTATGGGTGAGGAAAATCCACTGCTTCAGCATCTCCCACACTTTCAGCTGTACAGGGTGTATGTTTCAAAAATCTCAGAAAATTATGGAAGTGCCCATTCTCTGTTCCTGAAATGCTCTGAAGTGCAGCTCAGCAATCACAAAACCACCAGAACACAACCACACTTCCCCGGGGAGGGGAGCACCCAGATAATATCTGCAGAGAGCCTTCTTTGATGAACAAGCTGTTTCAGTCACAAGTTTTCCTGTGAAGCTCCCCTCCAATCTTGCCTCACCTACAGCAGAGGCACAGGAAGCTTGTTCTGAAGTATTTTATTACTCCTTCAGGATCTTCTGCTCCTTCTGAAATCAAACATGCCCACAGGTTTATCTAAGAAGTATATTAGAGGGCACATGGAGAACCTTGACCCGGGCACTTTGTTTTCTTGTTTAGTTAATGTGCATTCATCTCAGCCTCTGGAGCTCCTACAGATGGGTGCAAACCTACACCCACTTTTATCCAGGCATCTACAAATATTTTAAAGCCTAATAACAACACAGATGCTCTTTCTCAAATATCTTAGTCAGAACAGGGAAATATTTTCACTCTCTTAACAAAGATGATTAAACTCACTGGAAATTCCTGTCCATTTGCAGTACATTTACAGGATTTCATAGTGCAGTTTACAGATAATAAAATAAATCGCTTTGAACCTAAATAGCACTTCCACACCCACCACGCAGAAAAAAACCACAACATTTTCACCTATTAAAAGAACCCCGGTATTAATTGGCCATGTAAACATCTGCAGAAAATAGCTGTATTTAAAAATAAATGAACAAATACAGCAAACCAAACCCCCAATTGCTGAAAGAGCCTGAGAGGAGCTGGAGCTGCACACCAGAGAGAGCCATCTCCACACCTGAACTCCAGAATCTTCTCAACCATTGCCAATATTTCAAAATGTAGGACCTGGGTAGACTGATTTTCACACTAAAGACTGAAAAAAGTAATCTGGTGATGATAATGTTAGAACTAATCCATCAGGTAGGGTTTTAAACTGGAATAAGTCAGTTAAGAAACACTACTCATAAAAACGCCTGCACTTCAAGCTTAAAATCTTACATAATCTTGTAGTTCTTCTGATCATAAACCCAACAGTTTACTGTTGAATTTATTTATTTTTAGACTTGCCTAAAATTGTAGAGTGTCTGCAGTCCTGGTGTGAGTAGAAAATAGTATAATAATTGTTAAGTACCGGAACACTTAATGTGTAATACTGGAATAACCACCAAAACAATGTCATTAACATGAGAAGCAGCCCGGATTGCAGGCAGTTTCCTGCTCATTTAGCCAAGATTAATTCTTCACAGGCAAGAGGAACATTCTTTTCACCTTACCAAGGACAAGCCGATCGAGAAATGTTAAAGAAAAGACGTTCTTTATTGCTTAGCTGTTCTTTTTTATTAAGTCTGATAGGTAATGTCAACAAAAGCCACTATTCTGTGCTCTAGGCAAAAGGATCTTAGAGGTGGACGTGGAAGAGAGACAGACACGGAGAGCAGATGGCAGCAAATCTTTCAGAAACTGTTAGAGAGAGGGGGAAAAAAGTTTTCCCACAAAACGTATTGCTGAATTAAGAGGAACGTTGCTGAGCTGAAAAACCAGGCATTAGGAAAAGACTACACACTCGTCTTTACTGCAAGGCGAAAGCTGTCAGAAATCATGTTTGGTTTCAAAAGAAGAATAAAAATTAAACATCCCGAACAACCTTCTGGCTGTCCTTAACCCGCTGAGCCGTTTCCCTGGGTAGCACAGGCAGGGTTTTTGGGTTTCTCCTGGCAGCGCTCGCCATTTCACAGCACATTTAGCGCACACAGCGCGGATCGATAGCACTACAGACACAAGACGAGACTTATCCATTTACTAACCACAGCAAAACGGCCTCTTCAGCAAAATCCTCCAGCTCCTAACGCTGGAAATGTAAAAGGCATCCTTACAGGGATCTCATTACTCCCTTCTCCCGGTCACACGGGGAGGGCTGAGCACTTGTCTGGGAGCTTTTAGCCTGATAAACAAGTGTAGCTTTGCACACCCTGCAAGGACGCTAAAAACCTACACAGAGCACTAGATACACGTTCCAAACGCGGGCACAGAGCGCCAGGCTGAGCTTGTAAACTCGCATGAGATCCTCACACAGCTCGCAAGAGGGTTTTTTGTGAGACTGATGGAGCTCCAAGCACAAATGGACCAACAGTTGCCCAACCACTGGTTGCTGCCATAACAATTTTCCTCCTGGAGAAGCGTGGGGAAGTCTTCACACCCCGCTCGCTTCCCAGCACTCAGAGCTGGCGTTTGAACCCCCAGTTCTGCTGTTTTAAAGAGAAAAGCAGTAGGTTTGGTTTTTTTTTTTCCCCTGCGGTAAAAGGCAGGGACATAACGAATAACAAAATACAAAGCGTTACAAATGATTCTTTAGAAACTGAAAGCCTGGCTTTTCACCCCAACTCTGTTGGGTACATCTCTACACGCACATAGCCCTCGCTATCACCAAAGGACGGGCTCAGCCTTTCAGAGCGGCACCTATTCTAAATTAATGAACCATTAACGAAGGTCGCTATTCACCAGCGACTAGTCCGGGGTAAGAGAGATCAAACTGGAGGAAAGAGCATTTCAGACGGGTAATTCTTATTTAAAACCAGCATCCAACACCGATAACTGCGCTGCCAGGTTACTTATGTGACACTAGGTGGTTATGTCTCCACATTTATTCCACACAATTGATCTGAAATCCAAGCGCTGGGAGCGTTTCAAGTGCTCACTTCATATATATATTTTAAGAATAAACATGAAAGCAGCTTCTGCCTTTACAGTCGCTGCCATCCACAAACATTTGCCACCTGAAAAAAAATAAAATTTCTTCCCATTCAAACAGAGCCGGCCCAAGTTTCCAAGTGCTGACCCCAAAGCCCTCAGTTTAAAGTGACAAATCCAGGAACATTCACTTACCTGATGAACAAGAGATAAGAAAAACTGCGAACGCCAACTTAGTAGCAGCTCCCATTTTCCAATGCTGTTAAAACATTTAAGTGACTTTAAGTATCCAGTTTTCTGGGTCCTGCAAGCTGGAAAAATCTCCTTTCTTGCTGAACCGTTATAAAGCAATTTACAGCAACATTTCTGCAGCAGGCAGTGTTCATAAAACACTAAAAATCAGGTTTGTTTAGACACTGACGACCTCCCCGCGGCTCTTTCTAGAGAGAATCCGGGTTGAGGGAGGGATAAATATATTTGGAACCGTGTTTCAAAACACACGTGTCATTTGGCTTCTGTACAAACGGTGGCAAAATTCAATTCAAAAAAGTAATGCTATGAATCCACTTAAAAAAAAAATAAAATAAAAACCAAAACAAAATAAGTCAAGGATTAAGCTGCTGAGCACGGCGAAGTCTCTGAGTCTCCAAGTGTTTTCCACATCAGGCGCCGTGAAGGATCATCCCTGGTGGGTGCGAGTGTCGGGGGGTCGGATAGGGATCAGTCCAAGGCGGTGTTTTCGTCCTGCCTCCCCCCCTTCACACCCCGTGTAGTGTTTGGGAGAAAAGCAGCTCCATTCCAGTTCCAAACCTCGGGGCGAAGAGAGGAAGTTTTTTGTCAGTTCGTCGATGAAAAACTACCTTAAAAACCAGCCACCAGCTACACGTGGGTTTTCTTTAATAAATGCTGAGGGCTTTAGCGTAGCCCAGGAGAGGGAAAGGGGGGAAACAACAGTCTGGGAACACACAAACCTTCGGGCTCCCCGGGAAGTGGCAAATCTCTAGTCCTTGGCCAGGCAGCGAGAGCAGTGCATCCCCCCGTCTTCGCCGCCCTTCTCCAGCACCAGCACTCCCGAATCCCAGCAAGATTTCCAATTCTTCTAGGAGATTTCCATCCCCTCCCCCCGCGAGAGGCTATATTTGGTATTTAAGCACACAAGAGTGGCTGGGGAGGGGGGTACCAAAAAAAAAAAAAAAATTAATTTAAAAAATAAAATGCAGTATCCAGGCGCTGGGGAGGAGGGTCGTATATTCTTTGTGGCAAATCCTTGCCGGGTGCCGTGCTTCCAGGAGAACTGGGCTTCTTTGGAAGGGAGGCGGCTGCGCCTCACGGCGGGCTGGGGCTGGATGGATCCAGGCTCCTCTGGCTCCTCACGGGTCCTGGATGGATCCACGCTCCTCTCCCTCCTCACGGACACATCTCCTCCTCGCCGCCCCGCCGCTGCTCACACGGAGACTCCACAAAATCCACCCCTCCGAGCTCAATCCAGTTCTTGCCTTTTTTTTTTTTTTTTTTTCCTCTTTTTTCTTTTCCTCCTAGGAGCGAGCAGCAGGAGACGGCAGGGGCGGGGAGGCAGAGCCTTCTCCCCGCGCCTCCCACACGGCGGAGAGGGGAGCGATCCCCTCGTCACCCTCTCCCCTAACTCTGACCCCGGCTCAACTCTCCGGTCTCCCGGGCGGCGGAGGCAGCGCGGCTCAGCCCAACTTTGTCCCTCCAGCAGTGCAGCTTAGGGGCTGGCGAGGCGAAAAGGCCGAGCCGGGGGATTCTCTCCGGGCGGCGGCGGCCGTGCCTAGAGCCCGCCGAGTGTCGCTGGCAGCGCGGAACAGCCCTCGGTGCCCTNGCGCGCCGCCTCACGGGCGCGCTCCTGCCCGCCCTTCCCGCCCCTCAGGGCGCGGCCCCTCAGGCGCCCTCGCCCCGCTCCGCCCCGACCCCCCCGGTGTCGGTAATTCGCCTTCGCGGGGCTCCTTCGGGGTGTTGGGGGGCTGTGCTGTGCTCCCAGGCTCAGGTGATGGAGGCAGAACGCTGCCGGCAGCCACGCGGTGGGACCTGGCTGGGAGGGGTCACAAGGCTGTAACGTGTACACGACGGTGTGAGGCTGGGGGCGCTGCCACTGGGGTCAAATGTCGGCCTGGTCTTCCGCCTCATCCCCAGACCAGCCTGAAAACGTCCCTGAAAATGTCCTACGGGTAGTCCAGGTGAGCGCTACGGCTGTGGTGGTCTCTGCTGTGGGCACGTTGCTCAGGAGCATCACTGCTGCTGCAGCATAGAATCAGAGCCACAGAAGGGTTTGGGTTGAAAAGGACCTTTAAAAGTCATTAATTTANTGCCGCTGCTCCCCCGTGGTAATCTCATATCTACCCATTCACCCGTGTGGCGTGTGGAGAACCGGCCCAAGATGGCGGCGCCCGGGCGATTGTTTTTGTTTCCTCTCCGCCTCCCCCTCCTTCCCCGCGGCCGCGGCGGCCGCCCCGGATTGACAGCCGCATCACCCAATCACAACGCGGGGTTTGCCGCTTAGCCCCGCCCACCTCCGCTCGCCCCTCCTATCGGCGGCGGGGCGGAGCGCGCTCCCCCACGCTGGCCCCGCCCCTCGCGGCCCGCGCGCGCCGCCTCACGGGCGCGCTCCTGCCCGCCCTTCCCGCCCCTCAGGGCGCGGCCCCTCAGGCGCCCTCGCCCCGCTCCGCCCCGACCCCCCCGGTGTCGGTAATTCGCCTTCGCGGGGCTCCTTCGGGGTGTTGGGGGGCTGTGCTGTGCTCCCAGGCTCAGGTGATGGAGGCAAAACGCTGCCGGCAGCCACGCGGTGGGACCTGGCTGGGAGGGGTCACAAGGCTGTAACGTGTACACGACGGTGTGAGGCTGGGGGCGCTGCCACTGGGGTCAAATGTCGGCCTGGTCTTCCGCCTCATCCCCAGACCAGCCTGAAAACGTCCCTGAAAATGTCCTACGGGTAGTCCAGGTGAGCGCTACGGCTGTGGTGGTCTCTGCTGTGGGCACGTTGCTCAGGAGCATCACTGCTGCTGCAGCATAGAATCAGAGCCACAGAAGGGTTTGGGTTGAAAAGGACCTTTAAAAGTCATTAATTTACCACCCCCTGCCATGGGCAGGGACACTTTCCACCATCCTAGGCTGCTCCAAGCCCCATCCAACCTGGCCTTGGACACTTCCAGGGATCCATGGGCAGCCCCAGCTTCTCTGGGCACCCTGTGCTGGGGCCTCCCCACCCTCACAGGGAACAATCCCTTCCCAGTATCCCATCTAGTTGAAACCTGCCCTCTTTTAAGTTGGAATCCATTCCAGTTGCCCTGTGACTCTGAGCTGTTCTCTCTGTGTTTCTGGTGGGCTCCCCCGAGGTGCTGGAAGGCACCTGGAGTGTGTTTGTGGCCCCAGCCCCAGGTGAGATGTGCCATTAACAGCTGCCTGCGCCTCCCCAGCCTGTCCTGTCCAGGTAATGAATTAGCTCTACTCCTTCATGGGTTTGGTGTCACTCCTTGCACCTTTTTTTTTTTTTTTTAAATAGATGCCATAAAATACATCTCTTGTCTCTGGAAAAAAAGGAAGACATGGCTCTTAGATCTGGAGATCCATGTGGGAAAACACAAGAGCCTTAGTGCTGGCCTTTAATCTCTGTATTCTATAATGACCTGTAGTTGCACAAGCAACAAGTGCCAAGCTCTCTGAGGACTGGTTATGCTGTTCACCAACCCCAGATAGGTATTAAGTGCTTCCAGGTTCCTTTTCAAACTGTTTGGTGGCATGGACTAAGGGTTTTTTTTGGGATGTGAATAGTTGGTGGTACTAGACTGGAAGGAGAATTATCTGTATTTCACATATATGAATATACAGCCAAGTCAAGGCTTAGCAACACTGCCAAGCTCTAACTCACAGATCAGTAACTAGACCTGGTGATCCACCAGGATCCAAGAAATGGATCTCTTTCATTTTTTTTTTACATTGGGATGTCTGCTTGAGTTCTTAATCAGGCAACCTTGGTGTTTCTGTCGTGTCCCAACGCTTCCCGACACTAAATTCATCCAGTGACCATAATTTTTTTTTTGATTTGAAACATCCCAAACACAAAATAAGATGTCAGGGCTTGTGCACATCTAGAAGCATCAAGACATGTGGCAACACCTTTTATGCCATCTTTTATCCAAGTATTTCAGAATGATTTACAAGCCTTAATTAATGTTAAGTGTTACAACACTCCTACTTAATCTGTAGTTTTTAATATTCTTCAATAGCAGAATATTTAAACGTGACCTGTTCTGCAGGTTGTGTTTTCACTTGGCTCAGCTTCTTCAGAACACTGGTCATGTTGCCACATGAGTAGGAAATCATAGCTAAAAATATTGCTGGTGTGTGTGTGAATATATATTTATATATGTACTTCCCATTGCGGGGATTTAGCTTAGTTGTCAGAGCTTTTTTTTTGCTGAAAGAATGTAAATTATGGTCCATATTTCTATTTTCCAAGTTGTTTTTGATAAAAATAGGAGAAATGTGTCACCTATATAAGAGAATTTGCACGGATGTCATGGCAAGGAGGTGTCTCTTGCTCAAGGAGCTTATTATCCTTAGGCAGGGGTTGCTTTCTGCTTGCAGGATTCCTCTGGCAGAGCAAATCCTTCTGGCCATCCAGGAAATATTACAGACACAGTCATTCTGTGGGGTTGCTCTTGTCAATCACCTGGGTATCAGCACCACAGCAATCACAAGTGGAGCTCATTCCTGCCTTTTCCTTCCCACTTTTGGGCATGGCCAGGGGTCTGGGAATGAGGATGGGATCAGAGAGCTCTCCCTACCTGCACTGGGGATTTGCTCCCATTTAATTACACTAAAAAAAAATTAGTTTGGTGTAGGTATTGTACAGACCTTAGGAGAAATTGCCAAGCATTTTTATGAGGTACTTGATGCAAAATGCTTCAAGGGCTTTGGGCTAGGCTGTTGTTTTATTGCTAGTAAAAGGATGAGTTTTATCCCAAGCAGACACATTAAATGTCAGCACAGTTGCTGTCTCCTCTTTATTTTTAAATGTCTTTCTCATGTGAATTTTGGGGCTGTTTCCCTTTTTCACCTTTTGGCTCCTCATTTCTATTTTCCTTTCACCTTAAACTCCAGATCTTTTTTTTCCCCCCTTCCAGGATCAATCTGTCTCTGCATTTTTAATGAATCATTTACTGTGACATATGAGCACTGAAGACACAGTGTCAGGGACTTAAGCATCTGTGGAGAGCAGGAGGAGATGAAATGGTTGTGATCTTAGCTTCAGTCTTTTGTTCATGTGGGATGGGACTTTGCCTAGAGGCAGCACAAATATAACTTTTCCTTCTAGGGAGTAATGAGGAGAGTTAAAACCCAGCAATGTCTCATTTTTCTCTCTGGAGCACTGCTAGGAATTGAGGATTTCAGCTGTGCCTTTGCTATTCCCACTCTTAGCAGTGAATCAACACAAAACCCAACGTGGTAGGAAAGGAGTTTTTGTGCAGAACTCATTCACAACACCTAGAGAAGCATTTCTGAATGCAAAATGGGAACCATGGGGTTTATAACATCAGGAGTGACACCAACAGAGAGAATCCTTGTCATTATATCTTTCATCTTTCCTTGTGGTCTAAGTCATTCCCCCTTTGAAACTCTGGAGGAAGAGAAGACCCCATTCAGGCACTGTCCTTATATAACCAAACAAAAAAAAAGGACCAAAATGGCAAGAAATTAATCTCTCCCAGGGTTGCCCTCTTTACCAGCCAGCTTCACTTTCCTTTGGGAAACAGTGCTGGATGGCAGCCTAAATTATTTTCTTTTAGAAAAGGTAAGTAACTGTCTTAAAATATTTTTATTTTCATATGTATGACTTAGGTGAAACTCATCATATTCCAACAGAGTTTTAATACAACTTTTCAGTTCTGTTGCTGTGGACAGATAAGAAAATTCCTACAAATTAATCATTATTTTACACTTTTTACTCTGTTCCAAAACTATTGAGATACTTTACAGTTGTATGAGTAGCACAACTTGAAAACATGAGAGAATGTGGAATTAATCAACCTTTCTCATGCTGCTGCTGAACTGAAATGAAATCCAAAGCTTGCCTCTGCGATGCTTTTGGGTTGGAGCAATATAGGTGACCATCACAATGTTCTCCTTTAATGTTTTAAATCAAACTTATAAATTTTAGGGGCAGTTGTTGAATCCAGGTGAGTATCCTCAAATTCCAACACAGGCTGAAATCACAGCCCTGCTTTGGTGTAGGGTTAAAGTGGGATCACTTTATCCACGTGAGCAGTGACAGGATTTGGCCTGGATCATGTTCTGTAAAGCTGTTTTTGTAGTGAGTTTGTGTGTGTAACAAATTCCCTTTCCAATTAAACACCTGGAGCCTGTAGACCCCACACCACCAGGGATTTTTGCCTGCCTCCAGTTTAAAAAGAAATATAAAATATTACAGAAATTAACTTTGATACAAGCTTCATCAAGTTGTTTCCACAAAAGCTACATTTGAACCAAGGATTATTTTTCCATTTTGACCGTTACCCAGACTTTTGTTTCCTTGGAACAGGGATTCCAAACTACCTAACCTATTTTCCTGGAGGAGGTAGGGATGTTTCTTTCTAGGATTTCCAGAGTCTTGTCAGAAGAGATCATCCCACTGGAGCTTCTGGCTGCTTCCAGACACTCCCTTGTCTCTTCGGGGCACTTGGTTGTGTCACAGGGTTTTATCACTGTGGCATTTATCAGCTATGATTTCATCCATATTTCACAGCAAAATTGCATTTTCTGAATGTTTTTCTTTAGTCCTCATTTGTACTGTAGAATCCTTTTTTTGTGAGTGCCATGAAGAGTCCAAGCTAAATTGCTAAAATCCCCGTCTGTGCTATGAAAAGGATGTTCTCCAGGTCTGTGTAGAGATCTCCCTTCTCAGAATACACCATAATTTATATATTCAGTTATAAACTGACTCTGTGTTCATCACAGAATGCAAAAGTTCTGCAACATTGTCATGTTTTCAACGTTATTTTTGAAAGATTCTTAAAATATGTGACAAGTGTTTGTTGTTTTTTTGCTACAGCGTCCTGACAGTGATAGCAGATTTTAAAGATCTTTTGCACTGCCTTTGAAAGGCTTGATACATATATTTGTTGATAAAGATTTAAATATTTTAGGCCAACAATTTGTAATTAAATAGTCATAAGAAGTAGGAGTGTGAAGTGGCCAAGTGTGGAGAGATTGTCAGATCTTCAGAGTATTCAATTGTGTGCTCTTCAGAATTACTGTGTCAATATGACTTCTGGTTGTTTTGGAATACAAATACATGAATAGCTGTAATTACTTATGGTGTCATTCAAAATATCCTAGAAGCTTTCTAGAGGGTGGGATCAGGAGAGCTGGCTGATACTCTGGTAATTTAAAACCTCAGTAAGGAGGACATTCCTGGAAATATTTTTTGGTTCAGATCGATGTCACAGAGAAGATGAGTGCTGGGGAAGACAAATGAATGACAGTTATTGCTTCAACAGAAAATAATAAAGTTTCCTGCAGTGTTGATATAGAATGGTAATGGGATGTGGAAATCTGGAAGGTTCAGATGGGTTGGAGGATACTGGGACTCAAATATTAGTTACTGGTTTTGCTAAAAACGAAGAAGTTGAGGATTCAGAATGTGACTGATCGATTTCAGAAAGGGATGGGAACAGGGGGTCAGGTGTTTATCAAATCATCCATGGGTGTTGCAGTTGACAATTTGCCATTTGGAATTTTACAAGAGGAAGGTGAAGATCCATGGTAATGGACAAACTGCTAATACTTTTATAGTTTTTATTGCTGATAACTGGGGAGTGCAGAATTAACCCTTACAAACACATGACCTGACACAAGCAGTTATCCCGCTTCCAGAGGCAGCAGGTTTAGACTAATAAAATCTTTCTGCAAAGGAAAATGATTGAACTATGAATTGAGGCCCATTTCCTTAAGAGAAATGCAGCTGCTGCTGTTGCTGCTGTTATCTGAACCCTTTGTTAGAGGAGTTATGTGGGAATGGAGAAGGAATCCTGATGGAGTCACAGGTGTGACTCTGGGACAATGGCTGTGAATTGCTCTAAGTCAATGTGTTTTGGTTGCAGCCCGTAATCCCTGATTTAGGGATTTCATAATTTCTGCACAGAATTTAAGTAGCATTAAAATAATCCTGCCAACAGCAGCTCAGGCACCCCTTTGTTCCTGTTCACTGTGACAGAAATAATTCCTCTCCCCAAGTGCTGTAATTCCTGAAAATCTGGCAGCGCACAGGTTTCATAGGAAAAAGTGTGGAAGATTCCCAAATTTGACCTATTTCAGATTTTAAGAAGGACAAGTTTCTCGGCTTGGAAGTCTCTCAGGAAACCCCTAAGAGCTGCCCACTTCTTTTTTCATGAGCACAATCCAGCTGGATTTCTCTGTGGTGATTGTGCTCTGACAAGATGGATGGGCCGAGCCATTCCAGGGATTTGAAATCCTGTAAATTCAAACCCCGAATCTTTCTTCTGCAACCAGCAGAACATCCCAGCCTGCTGCTCTTACCCATTGTTCAGGCCACTGGGGAGCTAAATCTTGCTCCAGCTTCTACTGCTGAATAGCTTTGGAGTTAATTCATCTGCAAATGATTTTATAATAATTCCAATTCAGACATTGAACAGATAATGTTACTATCTGAGATGGCAAAATTCTGTTTACCCCCTAGAGTGAGAAGTTTTTTCAGTTCAGACCTTTTAAAATGAACGAAATTTAACCATTGTTTTCCATTTACTTAGAACATTTTGTACACAGCATCAACCTTTCTGATATAAAGGCTCATCTTTTTTTTGCCTTGAAATTCTTTAGGCAATGAAAATGTACTTCTAATTTTGTAGTGATACATAGTGCATGCACCCAGTTTTAGTAATATCAACTAATTAACTTTCATGAAACTGCAAGGGGAAAAGTATTTTTGTTTCATGTGCAGAGTTAGGGAAGCTGAAGGCCACACATATAGATTCTGGAGTTTTTAACCTGCCCTAAAACATGCTTTGTTTTTTTTTCAAAGTTCACCAGACGTTTTCACTTCCAGTGAGGTAGAAGGCCACGAACACTGTGGGGGAAAACTTGGTTAATTTGTGTCCTAGAGCTGTCAGGATCTCCACTGAGGGAAAAGAAATGCTCCAGCACTTGAGCAGCTATTTGGAAGTGGGAAGGTGGGTGCCAGAGTGTCTGGCAGCTCAATATCAAGGTGGATTAAGAGCATTAAGGAAGCTTAAACAGCTCCCAGGAGAGACATTCCCATGGGTTTGAAGGCTTATTCCTCTGAACAGTTGCTTGGCTGCAATTTGGGTTGAAAGATCAGGTTTTCTTCTGGAATTGTGCATGGCACCACTTAGTTTGACTTTTTTGTTGTTGTTGTTAATGATGCTCCAGGTTTGACTGCTCAGGTCCTGCTGAGTTTTCAGATTTGGGAAAGCTCAGACAAGGTCCCTTGCCAGGTTTAATGGACATGGGAGTTCTCAGGCCAAGGCAAGTGAAAGGAAACAGGCAGGTTTTTCCTTTTTGGTTAATATTTCTATTTTAATGACCTCTTACAACCAATAGGCCCAATCTAGATTGATTTCCAAGTTTTATTATCACTAAAATATGAGGCAATTCCTTGAGCCATGTCTGTTTTGTGCTGCTGGAGGGGAGGACTAAGATGTGGCTGGATGTTCCATCCATATTACCTGGCATTATCTGAAGAATCCTGTCTGCATTGAAGATTTGTTGCCAAATATTTAACAAACAAGCTTCAAAATATTGAAATTACCTTTTAAAAAAAGTATTATTTTAAAATCCTAGCATGCTGTTATCTATAAAAGCTATTATCTGAGGAAAGCTCAGTGGGATGAGCACAATATATAACACATGTCTGTCATATGTTAACAGGTAATTTTTCCTCTGCATTATTGGTTTAGTTAGATTCTACTTGATATTTGTACCAGATAAAGATGTGCTTTCCTGCTGAAGCTTTTTTTTTTTTTAACTGGAATATAATTACATTATTTTTATAAATAGCTTCAAATATTTGGAATAATGCTTACGGTAGGATTTCTATGTCAGTATAGAAATGATGATAGTGTTCAGATGGAGTAGAAAATGTAGGATATACTGAGGCCAGGTTAAGACAACAAATATGTATCTGCATATGTCCAGCCCAACTTTTTGTGAAATTACACAAAAAGAGCAGAGTGTCCATGGCTTGTGTTGATGTTATAATAAATTAGTGATGGAAAAATGGGGGTGTCATTTCCAGATGGATTCTCCTGGTGCTTCTGCTGCTCCCTCAGCTGGATTCTCTGCTCCTTTTGGATCATTACTGGGAATTTAAGCAGAAAGGTTTCAAAGTGTCTGATGAGGAGAAGGCAAATGGCAGAGGCAGGCTGTGAGAGGATCCTGTGATGGCAGCACAGGCAGGGCTGAGGGAGGTGGGGACAATGGCCCAGGTGGGTGCCAGCTGCCACCCAGGAGCTGCTCTGTGCCTTCTGCTGAGCACATTTCTCATCCAGCACCCTGTGATGCACTCTGGGAAGCAGAGTTTTGTCCTTGCTCTTGGAACAAGCAGTTACCTCCAAACTCAGATATTTCTCAAGCTGTTACAGCCATTTCCAAGCTCTCCTCTGTCAGGCCCCACTGCCAAGCACATGGCCCGGCCATTTATATGCTTTAACTATTCCTGTGCTGTGGAATGGCATTTGTGGATTATTGGCAATGTTAGACTATAGCAGCTCTTCAGTTACACTCCTGCTGCACTTCCACAAACACTTTAAGCCAGCATAAGCCAGAGATGCTGCCCTGCCCTGCACAAATGTTCTTGCAGCTGCACATTTAATTGATTGGGGAACTGATTTGGGTTAAAACCAGCCCAGCCAAGAAGCCAAAAACATCAGCCTTAAACTCCTTTCTGAACTCAGCTCCTCCCCAGCCTCTTCAATATTTATGCTGGCTTGAAGGTCTGCACCTTCCCAGGGCTGAGACCTCAACAAGTGTGTGCAGGAAACCAGGAGCTGCTTTTTTGTTGCAAGGGCTGGTTTTTAAAGGGCTTGAGGAATTGCAGTTTAAACTATGGCTCCTTGTTAAACAGCCAGATATTCTACAAGAGGATTAATGGTCTTGTTTTTATGCCCTGACTCCCAAGGCACACCTTGGAGAGAACCCAGGGTGTGACCCTGGACTAATTTTGTCTCCATCACCTGCCTGCCTTTAACTAATTTTCTCTTAAAAACATCAAGTTGTATCTTCTGTGATCCAAACTGTCTCTAAGCAAAACACGTTCCCACACCTCTGAAATATTTTTCTATCCTCTGACAGCAGATACTTTCTGTATTAGGTAGTTTCAGTCAGTATTTATGCAACAAAACAATGGAAGGAAAATACAGGGCTTGTGTGACTTATCAGTGTTAAAATCTGACACTTGGAGCAGCTCATTTTTCTCCAAAACTCTGCTAAATTAATCTCTGAGTTTCACAAGTGGTTTATTCTTGGATTATGAGGATTTACAGAGGTTTGTTCGTCCCAAATTGCACTTATTTTGTTGTTAGACGCAGAAGCAAAGAACTTTGCAGGGAACAGGCGGTTTGTGGGCATGGGCAGGAACAGTGACTCTACACCCCTGGCTGATGGGTTTGTTTGTGGGGTTTTTTAAATCTTAGGTCAAAGGTGGAGACATTATTTGGAGTTGTACTGAGTAAAAGATCACCTCTGCACCTGCCAGGACACCACCAAATCTCCATTTCCTAGCTAATATTGCAGAATTAACTCTGCACCCTGCCAAGCAAAATTCAGGTGTGGAGTTTGCCTTGTGTCATTTAGGAGACATGGGAAAGATAAAGGACTAATTATAGAGGTCACCTGCCAATTCTGTCTAAACTGGAAGTTTCCTCCTCTTCTCAACCGTAACTAGGACACTGTGTTACAAAAATAATCTCACAAAATTCCATGGTGGGATGATAGCTCCTAATGTGTGTCCTGGGTTCTGGCTGTTCCACTGAGTTATCCCTGATTTCACTTCAGCTTTCAACAACCAAAGGTATTTTGGGCTTTTCTCAAATATTCTGTCACTGTCATGGAGCAGATGATGAGCCAGAGTGGAAAGATTTTAATCTTAGAAAATCACAGAATTGTTCAAGCTGGAATAACCTCCAAGGTCATGGAGTCCATCTCTGCCAGGGCCAGCACTGTTCCATGTTCCCAAGTGCCACATCCACACAGCTCTTAACTCCCTCCAGGGATGTGACTCCAGCAAATCCTGAAAACACTGGAATTAAAGGTTCCTTCAGCTGTGTGAATTTCCAATCCATTCTGACTATTCAGAGCTCTGCCTTTTCTTTGAGGAGGAGTTTGCAACCTAAGAGTTGCTTTTGGTTATAAGAGCCAAGAAAATCATTGACCAATTTACAGGTCTAAGTTCTTAAAAGTTAAAAATAAAGTTCAAAACTAATAAAAAAGAAAAACTAAGTGTTTTTAAAAATTATCTGGAAGGCTGCTGCTGAAAAAGCAATTCAGCAGACTTTGAGATAATACAGATTAATATTCTTTTTATTTCTTACCCCTCTGTAATTTTCTCTGGTCTCTCCTCCATCTTAGAGCATCTATGTTATTTTCCTTAAAAATGTGACTGGGATCTTTAAATAAGAGGAAGGTAAACCCATTGACTGTTCCAGCTAAATACTTAATATGTTCCTTCAAAGAAGTTAGAAAAGTGAAGTGAAAATTTTAAATTTGTTGGATTGAAATTCAAATTTCTGGTATTTCCATTTAAAGGAAATTTCTTAAAAACAAAGTTTGAATCCAGATTAATTTTAGTGTAAAAATGTTCAGTAGTATGGAAATTTACTGAGCTCCAGTTTAGAATCCCTTTAAAGCAGAAGGAATGATTAATATCTTTAAAGCAAAGATAGAGCATTTTTATTTTAACTCATGTGAAGTTGTATGAAGCAAACTCTGTGTGATTAAATTATAGAAACTACACTTTTAATAAGCTACCATCAACCTGAGTGGCATGAAATGTTTATAAATAACAGGCTGGAGAAAATACAGGAGCTCTCTGATGGTGCAGAGAGTTCAGGGGGTGAGGTTGGGATTCAAGAGGTGCTTGGGAAGCATCCCTGAAATGAAATTCTGATAGAAATTTGCTGCTTGGAAGGCAGGATTTTTCAACAGGAGACTTGGCACTGGATGTGCTAGAGCTGCTCTTAACAGTTTAATTAATGCTGTGTTATGTATGCACAGTTTTTTTAGCATCTCCTATTTGGAAACACTGCTTGATATATAGAAATAAAAAGTGTGCACACTCCCTAAGTGATGCACGTTGTTGTGGCTGTGAACTCTGTACGTTTGTAATGTTAAATTTGTCAAAGTTAATGTGTTGAAAAGTAACAAGTTACTTAAGTTAGTTAAATGTCTCTTTCTGCAGGAAAATTACCATAATGGTTACTTTTACTAAAATGCAATTACTGTCATTGTAACAATCAATCATATTTTCCTGGGGAAGGAACTTTCCTAGTTCTGAAGGCATTAAAATGTAAGATTGCTCTGCTCAGTGTTCACAAGAGCTGCAGAGGCAAGAAACTTCTGGGGAGAATCAAGTTCCTCTCAGATGGTTTTCTTCCAGATTATTCCAAAATAGAAATTAACTTCTTAAATTAAACTGAGCCCAGTCCTTGTAAAACACCAACCAAAGCTTTCTAAATTCTGAAAGGCTTGAAAAATATTTGAGAAAGGTTTTGTTACAGCTGAGCTTGATTTAAGCCTAAAGCAACAAGTTGCCATCTGCATTTCCCGTTAGCTGCCAGAACTTGGGAATTCTGCACAGGAACCTGAAAAAAAGGAGACCTTACAGCTCATTCCATTCCCATTCCATTCCCAACCCCTTTCCCATTCCCATCCCCTTTCCCATCCCGTTCCCATGCCCTTTCCCATCTCATTCCCATCCCCTTTCCCTTTCCCATTCCCTTTCTCATCCCCATCTCTTTTCCCATCCCCTTTCCCATCCCCTTTCCCATCCCCATCCCCATTCCTGTTCCCATTCCCTTCCAGGGGTAAAGACACTTTCCAGGCTGCTCCAAACCCCATCCAGCCTGGCCTGGGACATGGGACAGAAATGAGTTCTTAAAATATTCAACAATATTTTCATGGCTGTTTTTATAG
>VYZP01011555.1:119293-150090 GCA_013400635.1 Hypocryptadius cinnamomeus | reverse complement strand
TTCCCCAAAGACAGGAATTATTTCACTTGGGATTATTTCCGTATTAATCAGCTCCAGTGTATATTAGGAAGTTAGGACAGAGGCAAGATTGGTGTGTGAGAGAGAAAAAGAAACAAGAAAAAGGTCAAAACAGTTTAACAAAAGAATAATAACAAAATCCCATAAGCCTGGCTTTGACTTCCAGAGCCGTGCTGGGAGATCTTGATCTCCAATTTCAAACCAGCCTTGAACTGACCTTGGAAGAAGGATTGTGTTCCTCCTTGGAAAACCTCACCAAGACCCCTGAAATTACTGCTTTTGTACTACTGTATTTGAAGAATTAAAATTTGGATTTCATTAACTTTCTTTCTGTGTTCCAGTCCTTGCTATGGCTCTGCTGTCTGTGTAAGTCAGGAGGAAATATGATCTTACCTTGCCCACAGGGTGCTGTGTTGTGAGCTCCTGATGAAATAAATTTCAGAGCTGTGTTATGTTAAAGGAAAAAAATCAGGCTTTTTGAACACTTGAACACCCTTAGGGCCAAATGCTAAATGTTTTCTAGGCTTCAGGCAGCCTCATGTTAAGTCTGCACACTTAGGATTTCTAAATTTAGAGCAGGCTTTCAATTGCCCCCTCAAGCAGTTTGCTTAAATGATATGATAATAACTGTACTTCCACGGGTATGTCTGTGCCATGAGCTCTGAGAACAAGAGTTGTAAATTACAGAGATAATTTGGCCAAGGTTTGAAACGTGGAAATGTCGCTGACTTTGAAAGCTCAGTACTGAATATCTACATTAAAGGAACACTGTCACACTGGAATTGTTTGTGTCTAAATGGTTTCATCTGCCAGCTTATTGTGAGTGAAAACTTCCAAAAATATAGATATTTTTCATTGTGTTTGATTTGTATAGTATAGCAACGCTTCATATATCATCCATTTCAGTGTTAGTCGTTGTAAAATTAATGTTTCTTTTGTAACTGCATTGTTTCTTTAATGCAAGAGTGTTTGTGTGAAGAATTAGAAGGTTTTCCATAGTGTACAAATTACGTGGCTGAACGCAGACTTAAGTTTTGATTTATTGCTTTATAATACCCCTGATTGATGAAGGCAGTGTTGGAATATTCTTTCTTCCTCTTCTTTTGGAGTGATGGAAGTTTTAGTGATCAAAGTTCGGCTGCCAAATGTCCATGGAGAAATAAGTTGTAAATTAAGTGTCTGTTGAAGCTCTGTCTGCTCTGAAATGTTGATACTTTGCAGAATCGAAACCGCCCTCGAATAATTAGTCTCGAATCCTTTAAATACTTACGTATGTGTTTAACTTAACTCATGTCAAGTTATATGTGTAAACTTAAACATGGAGAAACATATTTGCAGGGTGAGATCATTTTAACATCTCATGATTCACAGCAAAAAATATCCTGTTATTGGCTGAAACCTGCTCCACAGATACACAACATGAAGTTAAGATCAGCGTAGCTCTGTTCACATGTTCCTTTTGAAAGTACTTCAGTATGAAGTACTGAATAAATCCTTCCAAAGTCCTTGCTAAGTTATTGTCAAGATTAATATAATGATCATTTAAATTGCATGTTGTACCAGATAAGCTAAAACTTAATCTCTGACTAGTTAATTAGAAAGGGAGTGAAATGTGGATAATGCAACTGTAGATGACTAAAGTGCTTTTAATGTTAGACATGTTGGTCGAGCCTATCAGTTTTAGTCAGCATGATTTAAAAATTATTTCCATATGTCTGAATTTGAGTTTGTTTTTCAAATTAAATTCTAGTCCTTTGTATAAGCATTCTGTCAAAGTGTGCAGTGGTGGGTGGTATCTCAGCAAACAATTTTTGGGTAAGGGTGAGGGGAATTCCAGCAAAATTCTTCCCTCAGACATATGCATGCAATTCTCACTGAATTTAGTAAGATTTACATGTGTGTTTCCAAAAGGAGGGTTTGGCTAATGTGTTTTGGTTTTTTTCTTCCACCAACCCTCAGAGCCTTGGGCTCCCTGTCAGGCAGTGTTTGCATTTGCTGATCAGCATTTCCACATCTGCTGAGCATTTCCTCTCAGATGCTTTGCCCATCCGAGCACATGACAGTCCTCTCACCAGGCTCCATCCGTCCCTCCTGGCAGCTTGAACCTTGGCAGGGAACATTTCCACTTGGATTTCCCATTGCAGTTGGGCTTTGGCAAACACCAAAGCCTGTGTTGTTCTCCTGATTGTCTTTCAGGTGATGCTGTGACGTGATTGTGAATGCATATTGAGAGGGGAGATAATAAACCTGTTCTTCCTTCCTTTTGTTTTTCCTTCCAAGGTACCAGACAAGTATTTCACCATTTTACTGGATTATCTGCAAGGGCTTCAGGGCAATGCACGAGACAAAACTGTGCAGAAAGCTGAAGCTTTTATGAAGGAATTTGATGGTTCTGATGGAGATGACCCAAACCTGCTGGGGAAGTGCGAGCGCATCAGACAAGTTCTACAACTGCTGTCCTGAGAATATTTCTGTGTCATAATTGTTGTCTGGTGGAGGGAAGGAGAGAATGTCACACACTGAGGCTGTAAAGGATTTGTAAAGATAATACTAAATTTTATACTCACAATTTTTTCCATTGGAAAATATTTATCGTGTTTTGAGGTGATGAAATAAAAATAACATATATAGCCCATAGTCTTGCTATTAATCTTATTGCACCTCTTCAGAAGAATAAACCTCTCTGCCTCTTATTAGTTTTTCTCCATCTCCCCCTCTAATTACTGTTAAATATGAGGAACGTTGCAGCTCTTAATAAGAGCAAAGGAACCAAAATAAAGCCTGGAGGGTCTTTTACAATGGCAGCTTTTAAAATGAGTGTACAGTACAGTGCGTGCTCAACCAGCTGTAATCTCTCACTTTCAGCTTCAGAAGGATGTCACTTGGATTTGGGAAAGATCATTTTCAGTCTGTTGAACACAGGTTGTATAACACAGTTGCTTATTAGTACTTCGCACAGTGATCTGGAGGTACCATCAGCTTTGTTGGTTTTCTTTTTATGTTTTAAAGTTTTCAAATGCGTTAGGGCAGTTGTTTAGATACTCTGATAATGCACAGATAGGAACAGATCAAATCCTTGACTATATGTGGTGAAATAATCAAATTGTAGCTAAACTTAGCCTACAGTCAAAAGTGCTGTGCTGTATCCAGCCTGCCAATATTGCATTTTCCTCTTCCTCTTGCAACTGGCATCCAAAAGAGTTCATTCATGTTCATTCCTTTTGGCTTGGGACATTTGTCTCTTGTGGATGTGCTGAAAATGAGGCTTTCAAGTAAAAACCAAGGACATTAATTACTCAAAGTTGGATGATTGGCTTATTTAATAACACTGGTATTCAGACAGAGTTCTTGACCTGATTCTTTAATGTTTCTGCAAACATTGTTCCTACTTTATTAATAACAACTATATGAAATGTGTGGTGGTATAGAGGAGTGGCTGTCTTTGGGAATTACAGCTTTAATTTGGGTGGGTGAAGGAGGGGAGGATCTGTGGATATTCAGGCCTGATTTTCCAATAAGAAGCATTTGAGTGGATTTGACAGCCTTCATCGTCATGGCTTAGTACAAATCTTTGAAAGTATGAAATGTATTACTAATAACAAATAACTTATGCTTTCTGACTTACTGAGGAGGACGTTTTCAGCCAAAAAAGACTAGAAACCAGCATGCCCTCCTCTAAAAGAATAAATGGGATGGGGTTTGGCACAAGAATGGGCAGAATTGAGCAGCAGTGTCCAGGTTCTTCATTGAGCTGCTGACAGTGCCTTGGGGCACTGCTGGATGAGGGATGCAGAGGAGACAGAACCAAAGCCTTTCTGAGCTGCCAGTGAGAAACCTGGTGAAAAGGATCTGCAATAAAAAGAAGTGATCCTGACATTTAGTGAACTCATAAAGATCATTGGGTCATATATTTTACATGTGAGAATATGCAGCTGGGAAAAGCTGCTGTCACTCCAAGCAGAAGCTGGTATTTGTTTCTTTCCATGAGGGAAAATAGGAATTTCTCAGGGATGAAGTTTTCAAAGTATCTTTTTATGAGTTTATCATTGCATGTTAGATGTCAGAGAAGAATTTTTGTTCTCCCTGAAGATATTTGAACATCATCACTTTTGATTTCTCTGTCACACAAAAATGTGAGTCCTCACTGTGCACTTAACATACCTCCTAGCTTAAAAGCACAAGCACATTGCAACTGCACTTTGGAAAAGAATTGTAAAAAATATGATAAAGGTGAGATCTGGGCAAAAATATGGGAACCTTTTATGATTATGACATAATTGGGCAAGATTTGCCTTTCTTGGACCTTAGTTCTGACCATGTGTAAATACTGAGAAATCTGTAAGAAGAGAAGCTTTGTAGATCAAGAATGCCTTGTTTCATTTTATATCAATTAATATTAAAAGCACACAAGGTCTGTCAGTCTGGAGGCCATGTGAACAGCAGTATTTGCAAAAGAACAGTTACAGCCTCTTACCAGCACATAATAGACCCCTGGGAGTAGCTCCTGCTCTGCTCTCCTCTTCCTCAGCTGTAGTTCCAGCTTTCCCTTCAGTCCCACTGTTTGCTGGGGCAAGGTCATGGTCCTGGGGCTCTGCTTCTTGCAGTTATGGAAAATTCAGAAGCTACAGTTGAAGGTGATTGTTGCTGTGGTTGTATTTGGCAGAGAAAGCAAAGCATGGTGCTTCCTGCCATGTGCCTTTTGCTGTAGGTACTGTCCAATGGTCAGAGGAGTCTTGAAACTGGGTAAAAGATTTGTAAAACTGCTGCTTGGTCGTGCTGTGTCTTGCATATCAGAGCTCAATATGAAATATTCTAAGTCTAATACCTGATGTTGCAGTGCAAATAGAAAAGGACACTTTAATTGCATTTCATTTTTTTACTTTGCACCTTTTCCTCCAGAATCTTCAGCCATTTGTTTTGGCAAACAAGTCATCCTCACAACAGCCAGGAAATGGAAGAGCACTCATTTTTGGGACATCTGTATTGCTAGGCCTGTTTAAAAGACAAGATTGTGAGGACCCAGAGAGCTTATCCCACAAACTGCCAATGCTGTAGTGCCTCTGGCAAGCAAATCTTGCCTTGTCCATGTGCTGTCCACCACACCAGCCTCTGCTTCCTGCTCAGCCTGGCATTTTCATCCCTTGATTTACATTATGTGATGAGTAAATCTAGAAAAATGTCCTCCATTGTGCATTTTAAGTTATTTATCTTAAATTATTAAGTGTGCAGTCAGTTACTGAATTGCTGGAGCTGGTTGGAGCTGTGTGGGAAGATGTCATCTGGCACTTTATTCCCTTTTTGTCCCTTGGTCACGTACAGTTTTCAAATCTCAGCATTGCTTGTATCTTAGGCAATCACATGGGCACAGATAGGACAAAATTGTGTCTTTGCCTCTGTTTGAATCAGTCTGCTGTGTTAATAAAAATGGCATCCCAGGCTAGAAGTAGCAGTGTGTATAGAATGGCAAATTACATCTTCATCTGCCTACTCTAATCGCCTTCTAGTTGAGTTAATCTGCATTGTGTAGCTCTGGCTAGCAGAATGCATGTCCTAAGAGAATGCTGAAGTCAGGACTTCCAGGCAAAATAAAGGAACACTAATTACTTAGAATTGCTTAAAGCTGGAACTGTGCCTCTAATGGAAGTACTAATTACTCAAAATTTGGCAGTGGAAAAATTTCCCTTTAATTTGGCTGATCCTTGCTATGAGTTGTGTATCTATTTGGTTCTCCACTGTCTGTCCACAATTTTAATTTGTTATCACCATTGTAAAATTGCTGTGTAAATGAATTGTGTTTGTATTTGGAAAGGGCATCTTGGACTTGTTGAATGTGTAGTTTATTTCCTTATTTCCTGTCACTGGAAAATTGCTCTGCTGTGTTTCTCTTAATTTTAAAGCAAGGTGACTATTGACTCATCTCCTGTTATTTCAAATAGCTTAAAAATGCATGTCTTTGGTTTGAGCTTGGGGGTTTTGGTTTTGTTTTGTGAGTCTTTCTAAATTTTGCCATTAAGACTAAGTAAAAAACATTAAAATCTACTCCTATTTCTGCAAATCAGTGTCAAAACCAACAATCGTAAAAGAGATTTAAGCTGCAAAATCAAGCACTCAGAAAATTAGAAAACATAAGAATGGAAATTGTCTGTGTAATTGAAATTTTACTCCTTCATGCTTATGTGGTAGGATGGAACTTCTTAATTATGTCATTGGGGCTGTATTTTCCTTTGTGTGCAACTGGTAAGTTATTTATTTGGTGTTTTCCTTGCAGCTCTGCTGCTCTGCTCATTTTCAAAAGGTGGGTCTACAAAGCAGTCCCAAAGCAAGAGAAGTAACTTTGCAGTTGGGCTTTGATCCTGCACAGAAATAAGTAGGAACTTTCCTATTCCTTTGGTGTAGGAACTAGTCATAGATGTTTCATCACAAATGTTCCCTTTAAAACATGTTTTAATGTTCTGATTCATTTAGAGTCAAAATACCGAATTGATGTTACTTAATTTAAATCCAGTTTTGTTGACATAAAACTTTCCAGTGGCTTATTCTGGTTTAGCCTTTGGTTTCCTTTTATGTCTTCCTTTCTGTACAGCTGAATGAGCTTGTTATTTCTGTCCCTGCAAATAGGAATATTAGTTGTTTACAGTGATTCCAGTCATACAAGGACACAATTAAATGTCCTTGCCTGTGCAGGACGAGCTCATTTTCACAGTGATTTATAATTATGTTCTATTTTAAATTCTTCATAAGAACCTACATAATCAACAACTTAAAGCGGTTTTAAATAATTATTATTTTAAAATAAGGGGTTTTTTTCCCCTTCAAGGAGCATGGAATAGCAAACTAAATAAAACTAATTAGTAAATGGTGGGGGAAGGGCAAAGCAAAACAGTAGTTTATCTTTCTTTGTCAAAACAAAGCTGAATAAGAAGCTTGTGCTACTAAGAAACTGGTGTTGCAGACATAGAGGGAGGGCCCTCTGGGTACAAACAGAAGAACACTCATACAGTTGCTCTTATTGATTTTTTTTTTTTCCTTATATGCAGAAAATTTTTGGCATTCCCCAACAAAACCCACAGAAACACCTACGTCAAAAAGTTAAATAGGTTTCAAAATCAAATCCTTAAAGGTCAAGAAATGCCACATGTATATAAATGGCCAGAAGAATTAAAATTCTACCTCTGTGTGCCTGTAGCCTGGAGAATGAATGAAGGGGGATTGTGTTAGAGGCAAACAAGGAAAAACCTCTAAATTATGTGAGCACATAATTCAAATTGCCAGATACCCTTCTGTTCATAGGAGGGTGGAGTTACATTCCCTATTAGCTTTGGTTATTCAGGTTTTTTAATGAATATTTTCTGCTAATTGAAATATCACATCTGTGACAGCTTACATCTATTCTCCTCAAGGTCCCATGGGTATTTTATAAAATTGTGAGCCATGGGACACAGGATCTGTCACTCTTACTTACTTACAAATAGCCAGACCAGCCGTGGCACTGTGGAAATCATCATTTGCTGTTGAGCTCCTTTGGACCCAAAGGATGTTTGGCGCTGTGTTTCCCTGTCTTGGTCTGGAGGTACAGCAGGCTTTGGCAGCATCCTTTGTACCAGCCAAGCTTGCTTAAGCTCCATGAAATTGCCCATATCTGGCCCAGGGATGCTGCTGATGGAATTTGCCAGGCGAGCAGTGACGTGAGCCCGTGCAGCACCGGGAGGCTGCGGGGTCCCAGCTGCTCAGGATGCTCAGCCCATGGCTTAGAGCCCTCCTTGCTGCCTGCTCTCACTCCTGAGCTGCTGGGAGTTGCCACCATTTTATTTGTCTGCTTTCCATGGGCTTAACTGGACTAAACAAACTGTTTTAAAGCTATCTTAAGGAACTGAAAACTTCAGCTACGGCGATGGTGTTTCTCTGGTAGCATAGATACGTGTAAACAGACTTTATGGATTTCACATAGACAGGACCCTTTATTAGAAGCAGAAGCTCTTGCAGGATCCTGGAAAGGACTGATCAGCATCCTGATTTACCTCGTTAAACTGGTATTTCCCTGTGCTGTCACAAATAAATGCTCACAGATAGGCACAAGGACAGGCAGCCAGGATACCATGTATGGGCATCAACTGTGCCAGAGGGCAGGGATGACAGAGAGGAATGTAACCTCCTGAAGTTCCCTGGTTAAGGCAGAACGCCACCTGGCACAAATCCTGGCTGCCATAAGGTTAAAAATAACAAATAGCATCCCTATTACATAAGGAAATCTTTTGTCCCTGTTTAATGGGGCACTGTGATATGCTGGAAAGAATAAATATGGAGCTTCTCTGAAGTCTTGTGGTTAGTGCTTAGAGCCAAGCCGGCTGAAAATACCAGGGCTGATTGCAAGCAGGACCCTGTGTACAAGCTGCTGGCATTAAACAGGCAAAATCTGGGTGAAATTCCAGTGTCTAAGCATGCTCAGCAGCAGCCTCAGCCCAGTTCACTCCACTGGTGACATCTCTGTGCCAGGAAGGACTTTGGGTCCTGTTGCGTGGTGATGATATTACTACAATATAAATACAGAGGATTTGTGTGTCCAGATGAGCCTCAGAACCCTCTGGAGGGCTGCAGTCCATGAACCACTTCTGGGTTCTTGCAGGAAATGGATAATGGAGCAGCTGTGGAAGTTACTGTGCACGTTCTTCAAACTCACCCAAGCAGTGCCATCGACCTCACCTGCCTGCAGGTCACTCCCAGCCCCATGAAGGAAGTGCCTGCTTTGATTTCAGTTAAAGAATGAACCTGAAGTGGTGGTAATGCTCAGGTTTTCCTTTGCATCCCAGGAGACTCTGTCTGTGATGAACCTGCAGCCTGTGTCCAAGCCACAATCTCCTGTTTAGTGGCAGCTTGCAGGACTGTCAAAGGCAACTCTGATTTCCAGTTTGACTGCTCAGCTCTGCCTGCACCATCCTCTCCTTGGCTGTGTTCCCTCTCAGGTCAGTACAGCTGTTACTTGTAACCCTTACCAAAAATTTTTGGCAGCTTTCAGTGCCTGCTGTAAGCAGGAGCATTCCTCAGCAGATGGTCCTCACTTCCCTTTTAGGTCCCCAGCTGTACCCACACCACCTCCGTGCACCCAACTGTGCTTCCACTTTCTGTCTCTGTGTGAAAATGTGTCTTCAGGGGCTTGGCACTTCAGCTAGGATAGCAGGAAGCATTGAGGATTGAAAGATCTTGATGTAGTTATAAGAATGAAACTACCCTTAAAATTTGCCCCACATTCCTTCAAGATGGCTCTGGATTTCCATCCCCCCAGCTCTTCCCTGGGGACATGTCCCACCAAATAAATGCAGACCTTGCATCTGGACGTGCTTTTGTTTGGAAGAGACGAGGCCAGTCTGAACCTCATCCCAGACTGCGTGTCTCGTGGAAATTGAGAGAGGTGGTAGAAGTTATTTAAGCACTTGTAGAAATGCCTGAGATGACTGAAAGGAACCTTCAAACAGAAGGTTGTCAGTGCCCTGATAAGGCTGGGAGGCTCTGCCTCTTGTTTGGGCAGTGACACATGAGTTGGTGCTTTCCAGCATCCCGTCTGTGCGTTGCCTCCTCTGGCTCCTGGGTGCAGGTTCCAGGCAGGATCATGGAGGGTCACTCTCTAGGCTGTCCCTTCGTGGAAACAAACACTCACTGGCCAAATTACAGCATTGTTCATGAGCCCCTCAGCAGTGGGAAAGGTGAACATAGTGAAGGAACAGTGGCAGGGAGATGCTGCTCTTAGAAATTATTAATTCCTTGTAGAGGACACACACCTCAGTTACAACCCACACCACTGCCAGATATTTTTATGATCAAAAAGAAGAAAACATTTTATATAATTTGAATTTCCAGTGCTTTTAATATGGTGTTTAATCTCAGAGATGGACATTCTACAGTGGGCAGATGGTTGCATTATGAATATTGCACCAGCATCTTTCTTGTCTTCCTGTGCAAGCCCCTGAGTAGATTACAACTTAATTTAACTGATAGATGGAAAAGTTCAGCTGGCTGAATTAGCAAAGAAGATGAGGAGGAGGACAGCTCATCAAAGTTAGGAAATGCATAAGTTAAAAATAGGCCAGGTATTGCTGTCTGGATTCTAGGTCTGATAAACTTATTCAAAAATTACCACCTGTGCAGCAATATGGCATGAAACAGCTCTCTGCACTTTATTGTGTTACTTCTCTTTTGAGCAGCCAGGTCTGCCAACTACAGAGCACAGAATGTGGAAGGAAAACTACAGCGAGCTTGACAATTATTTCCAGAGATTGGTTCAGTCCTAGAAAATATTCATTGGCTTGCTAAAAAAAACAGGGGTTCCCCCGTTGTTTTCTAAATCCTTTTTTTATTATTGCAGCTGTCTTTGGACAAAGGGAGGGGGAAAAGTGACCACAGAGAGCTCAGGAGTACATTTTTGACATTGTTTAATGAGAAAACAGTGAGTGTTGTTAAATCACCCTGCTAACACAGAGCAGACAGAGCATCTCAGTTCATTTTTGTTTGGTTTTTGTTTTGAGGGGTCCCAGCAGAAGCTGAAAGGGTGGCAGGTGAGCCTGGGTTTGTGCTGTTCCCCACACTGCAGGTGGTTACTGCTCCAAGAGATTGAGGGGAATGTCACCAATGCTGTCTTTCTGCAGACAGCACATCCTCACTTTTCTGCTCTGCTTGTGACAATGTTCCCCTCCTTGCTAATGGAACAGGATTGCAGCCAGCAGAATGGATCAATCAGCCTTTATTTGCATCATTGCTGTGGGTCCTGTCTCCCTCATAAAGTTGCTTTAATGGTCAAATTAAACTTTTGACTTGCTCCACAGCTGAAGGCACTGGTGGTTTGGGTTGTCCAGAGGAACACTGCAGAGGGTGCTGGGTGGCTCCTCACTGGTCCTGGGAAAGGGCACCTGAGTGCAGGTAATGAGGAACAGAAACTTCATGTTTTAGACAGAAAACCAATTCCACTGTAATGTGGAACTGTGTGCTGACTGAAACTGGCAACAGCAGCACACGTGCCACAGAAGCTGCTGATGCTTGTAATTTTTTTTTTTTTTTTTTTTTTTTTTAAGGACTGAAAGGTATTTCCAGTTCAGCCAGTTACAGGAGGGTAATTATCGATCCCATGAAACTTTTTGCCACTGAGATTTGAAAATGACAAAATACCACACACTGGTGCCACTGCCCCATGGATTAAAATGTGCTGCAGCATTTCAGAATGACTTTTTAATATGTGGAAATGATAAAATAATTGTCTCAGAGGAAAACAGACAGATGTCTCAGCTAGCTTATCTAGAAAATCCTGCCATTTCTCTGAGACATGACCTTTACCTAGGTCATCCTGCCTTTTTTGCAACTCAACTGGATCATTCTGATGGGCACCAGCTTGACATAACCTTGAAATGGGTTCAAAATCTGGCCCAAGCTGTTTTGTGGATAGAAGAAAGTAAAATGCATGTAGTCCATTTCTGATTGTCAGGATGCTAAGGCTGTAATTCAAGTCATTAGGCTTAGTATATAAAGCCCTTCATAATCCAAGTCTTAAGAACCTGAAAGGTCGCTTGTGGTCCAATAATCCTGAATAGTAAATGTGATGAGCTGGCAGTGACTGTCCTGATCCTAAAGCATCTCTCCAAACAAACACTGGTCTCTGCCCCAAAAGCATATGCACTTTATTTCCAGATGAGCCAAGAGGCTGGGCAAGGAGTAAGCAGCTTGCCTGCTGAACAGCTTTGTGCAGCACTGATTTGTTTGAAATTATTTCATTAACTGGACTGAAGGAGTAGACAAGAGGATGCTGGAGGTTTTAAAGACACACCCCGCTCTGGCTGCAGTGCTCCACTGGAGAGACCTTTGCTCATCACCAAGATCCCTCAAATCCTCCCCAAAAATCTGCCAGTTCAGCTGTTGACGTGAATGAAATGAGCAGAGGTTGCTCATGATTGGAATGGCTCATCCCTGGTCTGAGAAGGGTGTCAGAAGTTGTTCATGTTCACACAAGTGATGGGGACAGTGAATGTGAAACATCTGGCCACATCTGGCCACAGAGGTGCAGCAGCTGGCACGAGGCAGGCAGGCGGCTGAGAAGATCTGGCAGATCCTGGGTGACCATATCCCAGCTGTGACCCCTCTGCAGGGATCCAAAAGGCAGTGGCTTCGTGGAGCAGCACAGAGAGGGGGTTTGGTGCCTGGCAGTGCAGGATGGCAGCATGCCAGGAGCCCCAGGGTGGTTCTGTGGGAGGTGAGGACAAGTGGACAGATGTGGAGGATGCAGACATGGACTGATGGCATAATTTACAGGGTCAATTAAACATGAGCATTTAAGGGGCTCAGTCCTTTACTCACTTCCTTGATAACTCCTCAGGAAGGTGCCAGACAGGTAAAGAAATGGAGGACTGGGAACATTGAATCACTTATGAGACCACTTGGTGCCTGACCCTCCTTTTCATGCCTGTTTTTGTGCTGAGGGCAGTTAGATGTCAGCTGGGAGTAGGGCTGCATGACTTTGTTTTTCCTCTTAAATGTCTCCTTGCCTTTGAATTTGTTCAGTATTTGAATTGATTTTCATCTTTATATTGTATTTATTTAGTGGTGCTCTGGATATGGTTATTTTTGTGCCCTGAAGGGCCTACTTTTCCATTCCATTTTAATATATAACTTCTATTAACATCAAGGCTTGCTGCATGCATAAAGGGGCACTGAATAGCTAAACTGTACTTAAATACCTGTGACCTCTTGGCTCTTCTATATGAAATGATTATTAATGCTTTGTCCTTGCTGTGTTTCATCAGAAGATGCTGCCACACCAGGCAGAGCTGGGGAGGTCTGATCATCCCTTTATTACAGATGGGTAAAACAGAGGAAAAGAGATTAAAAGATTTGCCAGGAACACAGAGCAATCAGTGGCTGTGCTGAAAATAGAAACCAGGCTCCTGGTTTCCATTCCCCAAATCTGGCCTCTAGACAACACTATATTAAAAATGTAAATGCAAACATAGACAATCTTTCCCTTTTCAAACCTTTCCTATGAACATTTTGTGTCCTTTTGACTCTGTTTCACAGAATAACCTGGTGGCATTTGGATCACAGACCCAGGAGCTGTCTGGGCTGAGCTCACTGGATGCTGCAAAGGGAACTGGACTGGACCACCAAAACCTCAGAGTGACCAAAGAGCTCATGGCAGAAGGTGGGAGGAGACTTGTGTCTATTTTGAGGCAGAAAAGTATTCAGTAGCTGTAGGCCACTGTTCAAAATACTTTGATTACTGTATTTAAGGAAGCCAAAAGTGATACTGTTGTGACAGCCAGTCCCTCAGCCTTTGTATTCTAGAAAATATTCTCTCTTGTGATGCACCACAGATCCAAAGCTGGCAGCAGAAGGACGTGCAGGCATTTTAACTGTTTGCTATTAAGTCTGCAGATGATGGGTAAATCAAACACAACTGAGGTTTGAAATGCACAACCAGAAGAGTGAATTGGGTCTCACTGAGGAATGGCACAGCTGCAGGGCCTCCTGCTCTTCATGACAGAGATGCTGGCAGTGCCATTACTGGGCTCATTCCTTTGGGCTTGGCCCAGCTTTATTTCTGTTCCCATATTGTTCCTCCCTGCTGTAAACAGGCTTGATGATCAAAAAAAATAAAAATAGCATATGGATGCAACCCAACCAAAGAGTCAGGGTAAACTTCATGGGAGAAACTGGATTTAGAAATGCACCCCTGAGTCATGCCAGAGAGTCCACGTTAAAGGCTTTTTTAAGAAGCAATTAGAAAGCAGTCTCCTTTTAAAGATACTTCCCAGAGCTTATTACAGGGACAGAACATGCAAATTAGGGCTAAATTCTGCCTGTCTCCCTCATGTGCATGTCTTTGTGTGAGCAGGGTTCGAGATGTGGCCACACTTCAGATCCCACAGTGACAGCAGCGTGGGGCTCACTGCTGTGTCCAGAGAAACTGGAAATCCAGAGGGAACGTGGCCACATCGTCACTGGGACACCTGAAAGGGAAAGGGAGTGTTGTTGGAGCCTATTAGGGACTGACCCCACTGATTCAAGTCCTGAATTCCTGATGTTGTTACTGGCAAACTTAAAATAAACATTGGGAAAACTCAGCTGAAGTCAAAGGGATGGGAGCTGGCCTTGCTGGAGTTGATGCATCTTCCCTGAGGCATCTCATCCCAGAGCTCAGGACCCTCTGAATCCCTTTCCACTCCACAGAAGCCCAAAATAAGTGAGATGAGATGAAACATAAATCAAGATGGCAAGCTGAGGACATCCCCTCTCCCTGGATCTGAGGAGTTGTGGGACCAAGGGTTGCTCATCTGCCCAGAGAGTGAGGACATGGTGGGAGGTGGGAGTGTCTCCTCGAGGCTCACAGGCCTGGGGTAAGGGTTCAGCTCACCTGTACAGGTGGGCTGAATATTTTAGTGTCTGGGAAAAGCTTCTTTAGAAAAGATCTTTTGCATCATCTTCATGCTCACTGTTGAAATTGTAGCAAGAAAAAAACAGTTTTCATTAGCAAAACTGTTGCCTTTTGTCATTTCTGCTGGCTTAGGAGAGCAAAGTCTCACTGCTGAAGACTGAATGTGCTGCAGTTTTCAATGTTCAGCCCAGCAGCTTCTGAAATACATCCACATTTTGTGAGGTTAATAACACTGTAGTCACTGATGCCGAATTTTTTACTGGTTCAGGCCATATGTCTCTGACCTAATTAGACTTTTACTGGCTAATGGTTTATGGAGCAAACCTCTGAGGGTTTTGTGTCTGGTTCCTGAAGAATCAGTCAAGAGGGAAATGCAGCTGCCTGGTGCTGTGCTCCTGCTTTGAAATGAGCAAGTGCCTCATCCGTGCTGTTAACCAGGGCAGATAATACTGATACATTTTAACTTAAAATTAGTGATTGGATTAAATATTAATCTGTAACCTACAAAAGGGCACTGTGCCCCTTTGGCTGGTGATGATGTGCATGATTCATTAGCATTTCTGAACCTCACAATTTGGAAGTCCCTGACATGCTTCCAGGGCAGTCAGGTTTGTTTAAAGCAGCTCTTAGGTGGCGATGAGCTCATTTCTCAAGATTGCCATTGCTGAGACCACAGGTATAAAACCACAGGCTGGATTTTGTAACTGCAAGTCATGTTTCAAGTGCTTCATGGGTGATAAAATACCTGAATTTTGATAGATTTTTTTACTTTATTATCTGCTGGGGGCACATTTACTGTGTCACCCCTTTTGGTGCACCTGTTAGTGGTGACTGGTTCTGATCATGTTTCTGTCGGTCTCATGTGGTCTTTGAACCAATCTTTTCTCTTTTCCATTTGGATTTTTCTTCTCTAAGCCAGGGATAATGGCACTTTAGCTGGAGTGCACTTCACATTCAAGTGAAGGGTGCAGTGCTGCTGCTGAAATGTGTCACAGATCCCATGCAGTGAGAAAGAGGATGGGGCTTTTTAAAGACAACCTACACAGGGCTGTAGAAGCTGGTATCATACTTAACACCATTTAAACACTTTAACTTTCCTTTGACAAGTGCCTGACCTGCAGCTCTGGACAGAATACCCAAAACCTCCCCAACCCAGTAGGAACTGGTTCCCCCAAGCTCCGTTCTGAGACCTGAGTTCACGATAGGCAGCTCCAGCCTGGAAGGCAAAGCTTGCACATGGATTAATGGCTTAAAGGAGCCTGCTGGGTTCAGGGTCAGCAGCATTTTGGCTGTGGAAGGCTCAGAGGAGTTGGAGGGTGGTTTTGGGGGGGTGGATTTGGGCCAGAGCTTGGTCAGGGCTGTCTGTGCTCAGCTGCGCCAGGCGGTCCCGGCTGTCGGCACGTGTTAATTAGCTGAGGAGAAGGGTCCAGGGCAGCTTGTGCTGCTTCAAAGGGCCCTTCAGGGGAACATCCAAAACACAGCCTGCAAGAAAAATAAATGAAGGAGGGCTCAGTTTTTTCCTGTGGCCTGCAAGCTGTGGCCATGAGCAGAGAGCGCTGCCGAGGCCACCCACGCTGGAGCTGCGGCTCCTTCCCAGCTGACCTGTCCAGCAGCTCTCAGGCTCCCAGCAGAGTCCCAGGACACAGCCCCAGCACCCCTGGGCTTGCTTAGAGGCCTGTGCAGGGACAGCAGTGGGGAGGGAAAGGCCACTTTCCAGGATGTAACCTGTCGAACCCCAGCTGGGACCTGCCTCGCCCTCTTGGCCAGGCTGGCAGCAGTTTGGGGTGCAGCACCTGTGCAGGTGGGAGGCTCTGCCTGCTCCTGATTTTGGGTTTCCTGTGGAAGAACTGCCAGTCTCGGGCTTTGTCCATGTCCCCAGTCCCACCTGCTCTTGGCTGGCTCCAAGGTGCAGGGAGGGAGACCTCATTTTCTGCTCTCTGATCCTCTTTGTCCAAGAGTGTCTGATTTGGACAGGCTCAACCTCCAAATAATTCTACACAGCCCAAGGAATAACTTTCTTTCCCAGCTGCAACCCTGGGGGTGGTTCAGTCCCAGAGCTCTCTGTCTTTTCTTCTGGGCTTCCCTTTCTGTGATTTCTCTTGTGACTTGTGACATGACCCTGCCCTGACAGGAGAAGTTTTGATTTCTTTTTAAGAGATCATTTACTCCTAGATAAACATTCATTTTCATTTTAATTTTTAACCTATGTTTCTGAGGTGACAATGCTTTTGTAGGCCATCTCAGAAGCTGTTATCTTTGCCCACCTTTGCCTCTTTCATTTGCTTCACCCAGCAGGTAATGAGTAACCTGTCCTCCTGAGGGCGGGCAGAGGTGGTCTCCCTGCTTCCTTCTCCATTCTCTTTGGGCATCATTTTTAGTGTCAGAGTGACATCTCTCTGCCCCTTGCTTTTGGTAATTCTCACGTTGTGTAACAATGCCATTGCTGCAGTGTGCCCTGCATGGACCTCCCAGAAATGCTGGTGGGGAAGGGTAGGAGCTGAGCCAGCCCCAGAGTGGGGCTCCAGGCACAAGGGCTCATTCACACCAGCCTGACACATGCCCTGGGGCTGGCTGGGGCCACAGCCCTGTCTCCTCAAAGCCACACAGGCTTGTCCTTGTCCAGGCAGGGACGTGGATGTGCATATCCAGACTCCCAGGCTCCTGCTCTCACCACAGATGCTGTTGTTTGTGACACACGTGGGTTTGGGGTGTTCCTGGGTGGTGCAGAGGGCTGGGGCAAGCTGAGGTCATGTCCTTTCCAGTCAGCCCAGGTCCCTCCTGAGATGGGGAGAGAGAACAGCTTTAAATGGGGTGCTGTGTCAGTGTAGGTGTGACCCCTCCTGCCCCTTGGAACTATCCCAAAGCACCCTGAAGGGTGATACCATCTCAGAGCACAGCATGGAGCAGAGGAACATCCTCGGGATCTGAAAGGATCTGAAACAGAAGTCAAATGCTTTTTTCCTATTTAGGGGGCATTGTGAGATCAGGGCAATTTTCCTAAAGTGCTGTGTGTTCCACTGCCAGGTGCTGCCAGAAGGCGACTCTTCACCCACCCAGCAGGATTTGTCACTCCCCCGGGTGACCTCCATGCTCTGATTTTTCTCTCTAGGTTGCAGAGAGGCACAGCCTGGTGTTCACTGTCCTTTTGGGGTTCCAGGGGTGGTGCTGGCTGGCAGTAAGAGCACACAGAGCAGCTGTCTCCATGTTCTGTCACATCCAGCATGGGCATGGTACAGATTGGACAGATGAGGATGTGTTGGCTGTGCTGCTTTTCAGATGTGTTACAACTGCAAGGGTCTGTGAGAGTCTTGAGCTGAACCTTGAGCTCTGTCCTTATTGTCAGGGCTACTCTTGTAGGGCTTGGGGGACTTATTTTTCTTAAGAAAAATATGTCTTGGTGTCTTCTTGTTTCCCTTATGAGTTTTTTTGCTTTTAGTGGCTCTTGGGTCACATTTCAAGGTGGGTTCTTTTTGGTTTTTTGGGGTTTTTTTGCAGTGTAGAGGGAAGAAAATTATTTTTGACAATGCAAAGGCTGAGGTCCTTATGCAATCCCCTGTGCAGTTACTGGGAGCTCAGACAGAGCATGGATCACGATGACTCATGATAAAGGCTGCAAGAACTGGCAGGAGTGCAGTAGCACGGGCTGTTTGTACCTCAAACAATTAGTTCTGTAAACAGATTTTTGTCATGATTCTGAATTGCATGTTAAAAACGAGCACATTGCCCAAGACTAGACATTGGAAAACAATGAAGGGAATCATCCAAGGCTGAATGAGAAAGATTTGATGACCTAATACGTATATAATGCATACAGCATGTGTCTGAGGGGGTTCATCTTGTTGTTAAGAGGGAGGCCCAGTGTGAGGAAGGGTTCCCTGTGCTACTTCCCAGTGACTGGGTGAAGATCCTGGCTGTGCTCAGCCCTCCTGGGAAGGGAGGTTTCTTCACTCTACCCAAACACCTCTCTCTGTGCCCTCCTGAGTGAGCATTTTTTTGGCTGCAGGTTCAGCCAGCTGGGGGAGGGAGTTCCCCAGCTGTCAGCAGAGGTGCCTCCCTGCCACCCCTCCCGTCCCCCTGCAGTTTGTCCTCTAAACCACAAATTGTCCAGTGAAATCCCTTGTCCTGTTCACAACAGGGATGGAGCAGTGTCATCTGCTGTCTCTGAAACAGCTGGGTCATTTTTCTAAGGAAAAACAAGTCAGCCTGAGACAAATCCCATGCATTGAGCTTCTCACTGTGTCAGGCTGCAGGGACAGAGCTATACACAAGCCAAACCCGGAGCTTTGGTGTGAGCAGCACACAACTGCCTAAAATAATGCCTCCTGCCCAGAAAGATTCTGCATACGTGGGATTTCTGGGAGGAATTTGCCAGTTTCTTTGCTTTTGTCAGTATTTTTTGCCAGAATAAACCACAAAGTACCAGCATGCTCTATTTCCCAGGATTTTCAGTCCAAGCAAGGACTAAGGTGGAAGAGAAGAGGAATCAGGTTTTTTCATATCCAGAGTTCCTTTCTTTAAAAACAGACCAGTGATAAAACTACTGAAAAGCTGACTTTATTTGTGGATGTAGAAAGAAAAGCTCATTCCAGTTATTTTCTGCTGGATGCTGTGTGAATGTCCAGAATTAAGCTCTTGTCTTAGGGACAATTGCAGGTGTGTTTGAGGGTTTCTAGGTTCAGGTTTAGCAGAAACCAGCAAAAATTCTAGCCAGTTAGCAAGAGCAAGAGATCTGTGAATCTTATTCTGCAGCCAGTTTATCTATATCACTGAGAAATAGTGTAAGTAACTTCCCTGCACATAAAATGCAGCTGCTTATTGTGCTGTGAAATTTAACAGTGCTGAGTGTAATTGATTTATAATTCATGTGAAAGATAAAATCAATGATTTATCTTCAAAACAGAAGCGTTTTGGCTTACTAAACATTTGGAGTTTTCTTTGCAAAATACTTTATCTTTTTGCTTTATTACCTCTTTAAAAATGTAATTTCATTGTTTCATGAGTTTACTATTACTTTCTTGTAATTGTATTTTTTAATTCATGTTTATAGGCTCTATCTAGACAAGTCTGATAGGCCCCATTCATTCCTGTAGAGGATTTTAACTAAGAGGAGGCCCTTTTCTACATTAAAATTTTTTAGTTACCAAAAAAGAGACTCCAACCACATAATGTGGTTGCTCAAGTAAATGATTTTTCCATTAAGACACTTCAGTGTTACAAGGTAGTGGGTGAGTTTAATTTGTGATTTTTTTCCTGTTTTCTTTTTAGTTGCTTAATTTCCACCCATTCCTTGGATTTCTCCTCAAACCTGCCAAGATGATACTGAAAAAGGTAGGAGAGGAGGGTGTGATCATAAAGAAATGCCTCGAGGAAAGGAAAGGGAGTATTGATGAGAACAACCTGATGAGCTACACTGATGCTTTGGTATTCAAACCAGAGATATTTTAACCATATGATGATTCCTGGTGCTTTATCCAGAGATGCTGATGAGATTATTGTCTAATGAACACGCTCTGTGACTGCTTGTATGGAAATATTTAAATTTTGGGCAATAGTCCTCCTATTTTAGTACGTTCAATACTCCATACTGAAGGAAAAGCAGGACAGATTTTGTCATCAGCTGTCAGCTACAGTCCATTCCTTGCTGGAGAGTGAGAGAGAGGCAATGTCACTTTTCCAGCTCTCCCCAGGCAGGCACATCCCTCCCCACGGGCATGGCAGGAGGCAGCAGAGTTACAGAGATGGGAAATTCCTGTGGCATTTCTGCAAACCCCTCACCAGCTCCCACGTGGTGGATTTCACAACAGGAACACTTGTGTGGGAGTCTGGATCAGCCTCTATTTGCCCTTTTCCTCCAAGTGTTTGCATCCGCATTCTTGGGCCGGGCAGTGGGGCTGGAAAGTGTTTCCCACCAGCAGCAGGAGGCAGGAAAATGGAGCTGAAGTGTCAGGGGTGTCCTGAGTCTTCATGGCTCTCCTGTGGCTCTTAGAAGGGCCTGGCACAAACACACAGACAAATTCCAGCTCCTCCACTTAGGTATTCTGCACCTCTCATCAAATTTCTGCCTTCTCAGGATCCACAGGTTGTGGTTGGAAGTCCTGAGCTGGTCATACAACCACTGCCTAGAGCAGATAAATGCCATGTGCTGTTGAAAAATGGATGAATTTTTGCAATTAGTTCATTTTTGGGGGGCCACAATCTGAAGTGTGTGAAAATTTCTTCTGAAAACTGAAGGAATTCTGTACTGGAATGTCAATATGATGCCACTTGTCACTTGTCACTCGCCTGCATCCCACTGTAATGTCTCTGGAGCCTGGGTCACCTATTCCAGTTCTATTTTTTTTATCCTAGAAGTGTTTTTTTCCTTCATATATCCCTAATAAAAGCAATACATGTTTTCTTTCTGCAGACCATGGTGCTCCTGTGTTCACCTTGCTCGTGGCTGGCACTCAAACAGCATCCACAGCATTGCAATGGGGCCTCCTGCTGCTGCTGAAAGACCCTGAGATTCAAAGTAAGGTTTTGCTTTGCTTGCACAGTGTGCTGAAGTATCCTGCAGTGACTTTGTAATTGATGCTCACCTGTAAGAGCTTCCTAGGCTCTCATGTGTTTTAGAGCATCCAAAATCTGGGTGCTGTCCACCTCCATCCAAGCACTGAACACTGCCATTCCAGATCAAAGCATCTGAGAGATTGTTCTCTACCCCAGGGGCTGCAGACCTCCTGTCCTGGGGTATTCCAACCAACATTCAGCAGGAGCTGGCATTCACAGGTGTTTTACCACTGTGCCTTTCCTTTGCCCTGCACAAAAGGGTGACACAGAGACTGAGTTCTTGGCCCTGGCTGCTTCCCTGCCTTTGAGATGGCATTTCCCAGTGCAGTGATCCCTGAGGTGTGGAGATCCACAAGTTCCTGGTGCACCTCAGCTGACACCCTCTTTGAAGGCACTTGCTGCTCTCCAGATGAGGGGGTGCAGCTCACCAGTGATCCACAGGGCAGAAAGCACCAGGAGTGAGCAAGCCTCAAGCCCAGGGCTTTTGGAGGGGAAGAGACAGTTCCCTAATCCCTCATCTCCTCTGAGTGCAGTCCAGTGCCAGTGTGACTTCAGGGTTAGGCACACTTCCCTTTTCCCACAGCTCAGCTCATAACCTGGAGTCTGTTCCTGGTTCCCTTCCCTCCCTGCAGAGCAGTGCTGCCTCTGGGTCAGCAGGACATTGCCTCTGCCTTGCTGGGCAGCTGGGAGCCTGACCCACGTCTCTCCTCTGCTCCATCACTGGGGAACAGCCAGCAGGTGTTGTAGCTTGATCACAGAATTGTTGAGGTTGGAAAAGACCTTCAAGATAATGAAGTGTAACCATCAACCCAGCAACACATCATGTCCTCAAGTGCTGTATCCACGTGGTTTTGGAACATTCCATTGCACCTCTGGGTTTCCCCCACCCTTCTGGGTTGGGGCCAGATCACAGATTAGTCAGTAATTCCAGTGAACTGGGTATCTTCACTAGTGAAGGGTCTTACTGGCAGGTGCAAGCCCAGGAATTGGTTCTTCAGAGGAAGAAGCTGGCTGCCAGACACAGCCCAAAGGGAGGAATGCTGAGTGGGCAGGCCAGAAGCTTGCAACATCCACACATGCTGCAGCAGAGCATGGTTGTGCTGTGGGGAAGGGCAGGGATCCCCCTGCTCACCCCTGTGCTGCCAGATAAAACAGGGAAAATGGGAGATGCCAGATGAATTTAACCCCAGCCATTCCCTGCACACGCCTGATTCTGCCAGGTTAATGGGAAATGAGTGTCTTTGCTGCCAGCCTTGCTGCAGGTGAGTGCAGTTGGACTGAGGGGGGCAGAAACCCTGCAGATTTAGTCCTGACTCCTTCCCCAGCCCGGATTTGTGCTGGCAGGGCGTTCTAGCCCAGTCAGGACCACAGGGCTGGGCTGCCTGTGGCTCAGAGGGATCGTGGTGCCATCTCGTGGCAAAATTAAAGTAGAAATTGGATTGTGTGGGATGCTCATTGCTCTGGCCAGTGCAGAGGGGTGCAGGTGGAGTTGCTGCAATCCCTGCCCGCGGTCCTCGCCCCTCTCAGGGGAGGAGCCCCTGGTGCCAGCATCACACAGCCCTGGGGGTGGCAGACAGGGCCAGGGGACAGCTGCCAGTGCCCTGAGCCACAAAGTGAGTTGGTGTTGTTCAGATGTGACTCTAAACATCGAGGCACCTGTCCTGCCCCAAGGTGTTTGCCTTCAACCCAGGTGAGAGTTGCAAGGCACAAACATGTTTTGCAGCTACAGGGAAGACCCTCAGGGCCACTGAGGAATGTGGAAATGGTATTTCCACCTCTGAGACCCAGTGTTTTCTGCTAGATAAATAGATAGCTGAGTCATAACCAATGTTCTGCCATCGCTTGGCTGAGCAAATAAACGGGAGACAGGCACTTTATTTTGTGGAGATATATTCAGCTGTGTAATTCAGTGTGCTGGGGAGGGATCACTCCTATCCATCTGCTGACACAGGCACAAGTAGGATGCATTTTTCAAAGGAATCCAAGGAACCTGTTTTCCTTGGATGTTTGCAGCTCTGGAGGCTGCTGTGCTGTGAAGGGAGGGATCCACCTCTCTGCTTCAAAGCCAAGAACCCCAGAGCCCATGGCAAGGGGCAGGTCTGAGGTTCCACCAGTGAATTTGTGCAGAGTTGAGCCCAGCTCAGTGTTGTTTCCTAGAGCACTACACTGCTGCTTTATCTGTCTTTTGAGTTAATGTTATTTTGGAGGGGTTAAAACAGGAACAGCCCTGGCCTTTCTGAAGCCAAAGGCAAAAGTGTTATCCAAGACTTCCCCCACAGAGCTGATATGTGGTTTGCTCCCCAGTTGCTTTACCTGCCTCTCCTTGCCTTCCCATCCAAAGCACTAAGCAGAGGGCCAGCACCAGCAGCAGGGTGCTGGTGGTGAACCTTTAATTCAGCCTCTGCAAGCAAGAGACACAGAAGAGAAGAACTGAGGCTGTCCCCAGGGCTGACTCACAGCCCATAGCTGAGGAATTTGCCCTGGTGAAACCACCCTGCAGGTATGGAGGGTCTGCTGTTGAGCTGGTGTTTACTAGGATGAGTATATGCAGAATTCTCACCCATTCTCACCCATCTAACATTTTATCTGTTGTCACTCTGGGCTCAGGACCAACATTTCACGGTGTTTGCACTTCTGTGTGCTGCAAAGTTGGGTGCCAGGCATAGGAAATGCAATGAGGACATGGGATTAAAACTTTATTGGGTTCCCATGAAGGGGAAACAAACAATGATAAAGCACATGATAAGAAAATGCATGTGGGGGAGTGGGAAGTCACAGGCAGATAAATGGATGGAAAATTGCCTTAGCTGGAAAAAGGTTGTGGAATATGATGGCATGTAAGAGTGAGATAGAGACAACAGCCAGGCTGAGCTACAGAGGAAAGGAAGCCAATCAAAACCAGCTCTCATTTAATCCCTGATCCCCACTCTCTGTGCATGTGTGTGTGCAAAACAAGCACTGAGAAATTAGACTGCATTTGCAGGGGAATTGCTTGGCTGGTTCCAAAGGCCAGACCATCCCAAACACCAAATGACTGCTGGTTAGGCTCTTAACATTAACCAGGATATCTGAAGAGAGGGAATGCTCTTTGCTGCTGTTTAACAAGGTCAGAAAGGACAGAGATGTGTAAAACTAGCCGTGGGTGTCGTTTATTTTTGTGTCATTAGCCCTTTATGACCGGATGCTGGTGCAAATCTCATGTGGCCTCATGATTTAAATTGCAAACTTAGGAATGCAGCTCCTGTTCTGTTCCAACTGGGGAGCAGTGTTGAGCTTGGTTGCAGCACTTGTTTCTCTGAACAGGTTTGCAGCCTCTGGGGCATTTTCCAGGACACTGTTCCAATGACTTAGTCCTCAAATCACATGGACCCATCACTTTTTTCACTCTTGGTGTTTGGCTTGGCTGCCTGGTGGGTGAAATCCTGGTAGGATTTTGCTGTGAGCTATGGAAAATCTCAGGAGGTGTCTGTGGATGGCTCAAACCTGTGACCCACGGTGTCTCTCTGTGGCTTCCAGCAAACTGTGGGTTGTTCTTCCTCAGGATTCCAGGCAGGTTTCTGTCACATGGTGAACCTTGGGAGCCTGGGTGTTCTCCTGCTGCTCATGGGCTGCATCCCCTCCACCAGGGCAGCAGCTTGGTCCCTTCACCAGCTCCATGCATGTCTTGAGCAGTGGGGTGTGATGGCCAGCACCATGGTTTGTGTTTGCATCTCCCCCAGAGCACAGGAGCAAAGAGCAGCCCTTGGGGGGATGGAGCTGTGGAGGGGGGTGGATGGAGGCAGTGGGAAGGGGATGTGGTGATGTGGCAGGGTGGGAGGATGGTGAGTGTGAGCAAAGTTGGGGTCTTGGACCCCAAAGCTCTGGGACAAGGCCGTGGTTATTCCCGCAGGACAGCACAGGTTGCCTGAGGCTGAGGCCTTAATGTGAAAGTCGTTTGGGGGACGGTGAGGTCCAAGTCAGACTCTGAAACTCCCGGCTGGGGTCGGAAGGTGAATGTTTGGAGCAGCCCTACAAAGAAGACAAACAGCTCCATCTTGGCCAGGCTTTCCCCGATGCAGTTCCGTCGCCCTGCGGGTGAAAGCAGAGTGTTCATGGAAGAATCCAATGGAATGTTTGCCATGGACACGTTAGCATCTGAGATGTTGCAGTGGGAGCAGGAGGGAAACCCTGAAATGCACTAAAGCACTTTGGTGTAGAGGGGCCTGTGTTGCTGAATGTTCCTACCTGGTCTCTTTTGTCACAGGCTACAGCCATCTTGCAGGGTTATTGCACATTTATGGTGTGCTCTCCTCTCCTTAGCTCCTCCAACCCTCTCAGCATCTTTAACCCTTTCTTTTGGAAAGCAGCCTGATAGAAGAATGCCACCTCCTCCCAAAGTGGAATAGTTTGAAACTCGCTTTTCCTGTGGAAATTATCCTCACATACCACTTTTAGATAAAAGTGTGTTTCTTTTTACTACCCTTCTTTGTGCTATATTTAGCAGTGGGAGAGCTGTGCTCTGAGAGCAGCCATTTGCCCAGATGCAGAACAATTGATTCCATTCAGTTGTCTGGTTGCTTATTGACTGAGTTATGGGCAGTGTTTAGACATGAAGCCTCATTAGTGTGTATTGTAATTAAGTGGCCCTGCCACATCCCCAGCTCTGTGCAGGTCAGCCCTTTAGTTACCTGTGGAGAAAGGCAGGAAAGCTCCTTTCTTTACAAAATTCCCTTCAGCATCGAGAAAGTGGTTGGGGTTGAACTGATGTGGTGTCTCCCATTGTGTCTTATCCAGCAGCACTGAGGTAAGGGATGGGATTACAATTATACCCTGGAAGAAAAGTACACAAAGGCACAAATGATTGCCAAGTGCTGTTTTGGTTCATTTTCTCACACAGACTTTGGTGTCCCAGATTTGCTCCACCTGGGCTAGGTGGAGACCATGAGGGTTTCATCCCATCATCCAGCAGAGAGATATCAGTGAGATTTTCCCACTAGTGCCAAGGACTGAAGCCAAACCCCACATGGTGCTGTGAAAACCTCAAGTGGAAGGCAAGATCCTGCAATTCTCTGGCAGATACTTCACTGTGCAGATGGTAGCAAGGAGGTAAACCAGGGCTGCTCATGGAGTGAGGAAGTCCTGAGCATGAGAGGGACTGGATTAAGTCCTATGACAACTCTGGGCTCAGTATAGAAACCCTTCTGGGGATGGTTTTGGACTCTGTCATGTAATTCCCTCTAAGAAACCATTCTCCAGTGGCACTGGTGAATCTGGGGAGGGTTTTGTGTTCCTGGGAGGCAGCAGATACCTACCTTGGGAAGGAAGTAGCCCCTGAAGTGGGTGTCAACAGCAGTGCAGCGGGGCACGTGTGGCAGGAGGGTGATGAACCTCTGCACCTCGTGCAGCACCGCGTTGGTGTAGGGCATGTTCTTCCTGTCCTCGTACGTGGCCCAGCTCCCAGCTTTGACTGTTCTCCCAATCTCCTCCTGCACCTTTTCTGGAAGGAACAAACAAAAGGGATGTGTCCCAGCAAGGAAGCCAACTCCCTCCTTGGATTTGGTTTAGGGGGAAAAAACCCCAATTTTTCCTGAGTTTGAAGAGAGAGAGGATTCTTAAAGCAGCAGTGTGTGTTTCCCTGCTCTGTGTTTAATTCAGGCATGTGGGTGGGTTGTTCCTGCAGCATCATACTCTGATCTCCACTCATCCTCTCTCCTAGCAAGTCAAAAGGGCTATTTTATTGTGACTTTGATCAGCACCTAGCTACATTAGCAGTTCATCACAGAGGAGAGCTAGGATTCAGCTCTTCGGGCAAAAGAGCTGCTGTGGATCTGAGACCAGGCCTCTTCCTTCCCCATTTCAGCCTTGCCATGAATGGAGTAAGTAAAAGCTGCTCACTTTGAATCTCTGGGTATTTCATCATGAGCAGGATGGACCACTGGAGCGTGGTGGCAATGGTCTCTGTTCCAGCCATGACCAGGTCAAGTATGGATGCCATTAAGTTGTCATCATGGAAGAGGCTGTCTTTCTTGTTCTTCTCCTTGAAAAACACAAGAAGTAAGAAAAGTCATAAAACCATCAGTCTGAGTATTCAGCAAGCTGAGGAAATGCTGCATAACCTACAGCACAGCTGGCTGTGGTCTTGTGTTTGGGAGCTGGGTGATAAAATAGACCTGATCTTGAATGCACAGCATCCACCAGAGATGGAGCACCACAGAGGGAAGGTTTGGAGGGGAGTTTTGGTTCAACACCCATCTCCCCTGGAGGCAGGCTGAAACCCACAGCCAGCTGCTGCCCACAGACTCAGCCTTGCAGGTTTGGAAAGAGCCTGGTCTCTGCCCTGAATAGAAGCAGATTCAGCTAATCCTATCTCTGAGGGACTCCTCCTGCCCAAGGCCAGGTTTGAATTCCCAACAATGCTCAAAATCACCTTTCAGGCCATTTCTGCCTGAGTTTTAGAGCTGTGATAACTCCTCCTCCACATGGCTGAGTAGAATACTTAGTGCCTAAGGTCAGCCTGGATCCAGCTGGAAAGAAGAAAAAGCTCAGAGCCCAAATATTTTGTGTTGAACGAAACCAACTGATGTGTGAAACTGCCGAGCCTCTGCTAAGTAAGATGCAGGGCAGGGTTAGGACTTGTACTGATGATTTATCATACAAGTGCTTTAAGGGGCTCATTCATCTTGATGGAGCAACAGTATCAATGATTAATTGATTTATTTTCATAAAAAGAAAGGCAGAGTCAGCTTTCATGTGAATTCATGCATTTTCTACTAGGAGAGAGTAGTTGATCTCACATTATTAGTGCTATGATTTCAGGAGTGGACTGAGAGTAGGTTTTGTGTCTTAATTTTGATAGAAAAATGTTCCAATTGTAAGAGTCTCACATCTGATTTAAGTATCACTGGAGTAACAGCATGGATTCCAGTAGATTTACATGACATGACTGAAATCAAGACTCAGCAACTCTTTTAGCTAGAAAATCCAAAGGAGACGTTGCGAACAGCCAACAGAGCTAAGCAGTCCAATACCTCTTGTTGCTTGAATATCAGTGCATCGATGTAGCTCCTCACACTGTTCTCATTGATATCCTCCCTGCTCGCCTTCATGTATTGCCTTAAAATGGCACGCACATCTTCGATTTTCTTGAGCATAATCTTGTGGGTTTTGAAAAGAAATCCAAGGAACGGGTAGAAATTGAAATACTAACGAGAAATTTAAAAAGAGAAGCATTAGGCCCGTGGAAATACCACACAGAATCACACAGAATCCCCTTGGCACATGCTGAAACAGCTCTTTTCCTAAGGGCCAATGAATCAGTTGGGTTTTGTCTTTTAGCAGCAATATCTCAGCATCCCAGGGACTTCCCAGGCAGATTTTCATAAGCTAAAGTAACCATAGTTCAGATCTCATTTTAGCTCCACACAGATCTGCATGATGGGTCAAAAGGAAAGTAGGTAAGGGGAATCTGGCAGCAGATTTTGGTGACCCAAGTGGCATGTGGAGAACTGTCTCGTTTTAGGTGTAATGGCTGGTTCTGAACATTTGAAAACTGCTGAAGTAAACCCTGTGGTTGGTGTGGCTCACGTAAAAAAATTACCTGTGGGACAGTTCACTCACGTTTAAATTTGGAGATCCCAGAAGAATCATAATTTCATCTATGAGTCTTAAGAGAGTGAGAAAAGTTGGGTCCTTGTAGTCAAATCTGTCCCCAAAGAGCATGACGAAGGTGACGTTGATGGGAGCGCAGTTGAAGGAGGGCAGGCTGAAGGGTTCCCCTGCAGCGGGAGCAGGGTGGGAAGGCTGTGAGACGTGGAGCAGCTGTGACACACACAAGGCTGGACAGCCCCAGGATGGCCCCCAGCTCACCTTTGAAGGATTTGATCATCTCGATGAGGAAGTGGAGCTCCTCGAAGATTCTGCCTTCTATCATTTGTTTGCCCATGCCGAGGTTGCGCATGCTGGACACGGTGAACCTGCGCGTTGTCCTCCACAGCTCCCCGATGGAGAAGAACAGACCTGGGCAGCCCGTGAGAAATGTGCTGGGCTCAGGCACGGAGGAGCCCCCCACACCAAACCAAACAGGGCACTGGGTGAGCAGGGAGCTCCACAGGTGTTTCTGCTGCCTGTTTTCACACGCATTTAGGGACTAAAGGTCTCCCCTTTCTGTGTGCCTCATCCCTGTGTCCTCTCAGCTCCATCCTCACTGAGCTGTAGCTTGGGAAAAGCAAGCTCCCTCCCAGCCCAGTTACCCCAGTCCTCTCCTGAGTGGCAGATGGGCAGGTGTGGCTTTCAGACCAGTATGGGTTGGCTGTAGAGCTGGGGGGAGATGCTGGTTTGAGTTAGTCACGTGACGTTTTTGACCCTGCTCGTTGCAAGTCTAGGGCCTCAAGCACCTTGTGTGTCTGAAGCTTCTCCCTTCATCCTATTCTAGTCATAAAGGTAATTTATCTGTGTGGGATGGGATAATTCAGTCTCCTCAACCCTGAAGTGTTTTATGTAGGTCCCCAGCAGGGCTGTATTTTCAGCAGTGGTGAAAATACTGACATTTTTGTGGAGGTTTCTGAGCTCATGCCACGATGATCTCTAGCACCTCCAAGCAGGGATGGGTATTTCATCCTGTCAGAGTGCTGTAAAGAAAAAGTCAGGTCAATAATCCAAAAACTATCTCAGATTGTGGTTACTTGAAAAGCTGGATGCCAGCATTTCACATCTTCATCGTGGCTGTGAGGCTTTTAAATATGTTTGCTTTTCTGTTTTAAAGCAGTGTAATTTTAATTTGGATAACAAAACTTTCTGCTCTAAAAACATCAGAGCAAATTTCTAAACTTCAATTTTGCATTTTTCTTTAATTTATACAATTTCATCTGGATCATTCCTTTTCTGAGAGCATCTTCACAAAGTCAACAAATTGGCATTTTCTGAAGAAAAAATGTTTCATGAGAAAATTTGTGACCATTGTTGCTTAACAGCCCCTGAGAGCTTACATCTTTGGGTCACCTCTAAGTGCCTCAGACTTGGGCTGAGAAGGTAAATGTGAAAGAATTTATGATGCAATACTGATATTCTCCCACAGGGATGTTTTACATGTAAATTAGCTCTAAAAAATACCTTTCTCCTCATTGATTCCTTTTATTTATGTAGTGATAAATTCATATATTGATATTATGGCTGGGTAATTTAATTTCTAATTCTAATCCCAACTTCAGCCTGTGACCAACATATAAAGCTGCCTTTTGGTTCTCCCAGCTAAAGCCCCACATGAAGCAGAGGATGGACAAAGCAAAAAGTCCTCTGAAATAGTCAGGGGTGGAAAAATTATGGAATAGTTTGTGGGGGTGAATTTCTAGCCTCAGCCTCTTGCTTCTAAAGCTGTGTCAGGCTGGACAAACAGAACTTTTGTAGGGAGGCAAAGGTGTGGGAAGTGACACGACAAAGGCAGTGGGAGAAAGGGAAAAACCCAACAGCTCCCAACAGCCAAGCCGGGTAGTCCAAAGTCTCCTGGAAACGTGAGGAGGGTTCATAAACCAGTGGTGACAGCGAGCTGCTCACACCAACATCGCACAGAGATTAACCCCAGAGTTACCACAGTGCCTTCAAAAATCCCACTCCTCCCACCCCTCAGCTTTTCAGATATGGATGGGCTGCAAACGCATAAGCAGAAATGATGGAAAGCCAGGAGCCATTGCGTGCAAGGAAAGCCAAACATTTGCTGTCACTTGGCTTCAGAAGGGCCCAAGGGGATGTTTAAAAGCTGGGCTCCAGGGATGCACAGTTGGGCTGTGCCTCATCATCATTATCATCATCATCATCATCATCATCATCATGGGCACTAAGCGCCAGTGTC